>JAXIVJ010000232.1:147500-321370 GCA_036785665.1 Chirona hameri | reverse complement strand
CATCGCCACGGACCGGGGTCGGGCCGGGCCGGGTCAAGGCCGCTCATATTAAGATTTTCCCCATATACCACGGAAAGACGAGCGCGCTCGCTCGCTCGTAACAGCAACAACACAACAAAAAACAAAAAATGCACATTTTCTTCCGCTCCTTTTTTAGACGCCTTAGTTATGTTTGGTGGGTCGCCGGGGCCGGCGCAGCGGCGGCACCACCCACGCCGGGTTGCAGGCGAGTCGGCCAGCACTGCAGGTCTAAATCGGTCCCCGTCTGCGGCCCCGCGCGGTTCCCTCGTCTGTGGCGGTGGCGTCCCGGCGGACGACCGGAACTCGGCAGCTGCGCACAGCGCGCCTGCTCCCGAGGTGTCTTGGGGGAGATCGCTGAGAGCCATAGTTTGGTCGGATTTAATCTAAGCGATTATGGTACGGAGTGTGCGAACAGATGAGCAGGATGGTTACGTGTACGTTGGATTACGTGTACGTGGCTTACGTTACGTGTACGTTGCCTTTAAGATGTTTCGGCGGTGTATACAATTGCTGTAACAGGGAGGGGGAGAATATATTATCGACTTGGGACTGCATTGATACCAGATATCTCGAGTAGCACTGTTACGTTTCTGCAATGCGATGTCAAGGTAGGTGTAACGAAAAACATGTCATGCTTTTATTATCGGCAGCACAAAGACTCAATCGGGCCTTCTTCGTAATCTTTTTCGTTTGTTTGTAGTTCGTGGCGGGGTAAAAACGGACCGGGCGAAAGCACACTGGAATGAATATTAGGAATTTTAGGGTCACTTATGCTTGCACTTAAGCGGACACCCACTATGATATGAATCGATTCTTGCGCGAGCTTTGATTAAAATAGGCTTAAGTCAGAAATAAATGACGGATAACTGTTAAGGAGTGGATCCGCAAGCAGGGGCTCCGCACACAGGGGGAGGGGAGGGGGGACGTGTCATCCCCAACATTTTCGGATTTTAACATTACGCCTATTGGCGTTGCATGGAAAGAAACGACTTCAGAATGCCCTCACCCCCCACCCCCCCCCCCCCCCCCCCCCCCCCAACTTTCGGAAGGTGGCGGCGCCCTTGACCGCAAGTAAAGATCGTTAAAGGGGAACAGTTCACCTTGTCAATGGGGTTTTTAGTTGAGATAGCCAAGCTGTTCTCCATGCTCGAAAATTAACTTGAGAAGCCTTTCGCATCTACATAGAAACCCCTTAATTAATTAAAATTGGCTTACCAGAGCCCTTAGAAACCGGAACGAGTATAGGACATCGTGGTCTCTCATGTCTGATTGGGCTGATTTGACGTATGATTTATGACGTAATGATGACGTATGGCTTGGGGAATAAGTATTATAAAACATTGAAATATATAGCGCTGGACAAGAAACTGCTGTTGCTACGTACCCTTAATTCCCTTCATTGCACAGAATTAACTTGAAGAGATATATCGTGATTGTTGCTAAAATCGTCCTATCAACACTTTTCTCAGCAATTGCTTAGTCAAATTATACGTCACTCGCGTGGAGATGTCGTCACGATGACATTGCTTGCTTCTTAGCAATGTATTTCGCATTAACCCTCGCCCTACGGGGAGTTTTTTTCACCTTCGCCCTACGGGTGGGGGGGGGCCTGACAGGCCCCCCTGTTAACTTCCAAACCAAGCAACTTAGAGCAATGCAGTAAGAACCAGCATGTTGCCTGTCATGAGAGGAATCTAACAGTATGCGATTTTTTAGGTTTCAGGTCAACGGGTAACCTTGCAGGTCAAGTGAATTACACGTCGGATTTACCACGTCCAGAACAGCGATTTTGCCCTTCAGAAAACCTCAAAATTAGAAATAGAAAAATGTAAATAAAAAGGCATGTTCCTAGACCAGTTTTGGCTCAGAAAATACAGAAAAGGTAATTATTGGTTCGTATCTTGTCAAAAAAAAGTTAAAAGTTATTTAAAAAAAGACGTCATCGGTTTCTATCACTCAGTCAAAAATGAAGATATTGCTTTGAAATTTGGTATGGGTATTGTCCATACTCAGTTCTCTCACATATATTCCGGTTTTTCTAACATCTTTGAAAATTTTATTTTGTTGGGATTTTTCCCAAAAAAGTTTTTTTTTAATTTTAGGGGTCAAAAACATTGTTTGTTTTTTTAATCCGAGATTACCACTGAATGTCATTTTGTATCTTTGGTGAATTGCGTTTGCAATTTGCTTTAAAACTCTGTTTTCTACAATTTTTAAAATATTTCTCATTTTTGTACCGATGTGACGTCATCAAAACATGATTATCTCCCCCAAACTACTTAACAACTTTCAAATAAATTTTTCAAGCAATGTATAATTGTTGTAAACTCAGCTACCGAAAATTTCAGCAAGATACATCAAGAAAAAACCTCAGGGTCACTGTCACTCACTGTCACTGTCAAGCGGTCACTGTCAGGCCCCCCCCCCCCCCCCGTAGGGCGAGGGTTAATTCACTCCATTCAGATAAAAAAATATGAATTGGAACCAAATAACTGACATTATAATTTGCATTTTCCACGTCCATATATATTTGTATGGCTTACTAGTAACATGATGATTCATTTCTAGCTTCTTTCAATCATTTCTGAGTTTTTAAAGCTTTTTTAAAGGTGAACAGTTTCATTTAAGTATGGAGGGTGAATTAAAAAAACGGTCCTCACCGTTACTGGCAGAACCAGAAAAAAACCTGGGCCATCACATATTTGTATGCTACTGTCTAGAGGCCGCATGGCAATTTCACGTTTTTTTCCAGCTTAATGTAACTTAATAATGTTGCCTCGGATGAATACAGACTATAGGGAATTTCGGTATTACCGCTGTTGTTGCTATGTATATGTTGTGCCTACACTACTTGAAATAAACATTATTTCTGCAGCATTTACGGTTTGCAGCAGCTATTCGTTGAAAAAGCAGTATTTTCCATACGGTTGTAATATGAACACTGTCAACGGAAACGCAGCGGATTCTTAATCAGTTACTTTTCGTTGCAAACTTGTGACCGACTAAACCACTGGACGCAATGTATCCCCGCCATGTTGTCAACCCGTCGCCAAAGCACAACCGTCCAATGTGAGCCTTTATCTGTATTTCTTAAGTTGTACACTTCGTGTCACAAACACTACCGATACCGATACTGGATAGTACGCTGAGCCGAACCGGTTACCCCACCGCTGTCAATGTCGCCCAGAGGCCTAGACTAGACGGCGGCGTCACCCGTCAGACCCAATCAACCTTGCGCTGTCTGGCTCCACAACCGAATATGACAGCACGCTGTTCGAAGAAGTCACGTGACTGGCTTTTACCCATGGCAGTATGGTGTTTGAAAAATGGCATGATTCCTTCTTTTTTTCTTCTCGAAAACTGACTGAACTCAACGACGACAGTTTAACATAATAGCTCAGTTGTTGGGCACAACCGACACTTCCACTCGTATCCGAGCGTCAGGTCCGTACAAACTAGCCAACACACATCCCCGTAACAACGTGACCAATCAATGCTCAGAGCTGACCGCACTGGCGGATCCAGGGGGGGGGGGGCAGGGGCAAAATCCCCCCCCCCCCATCCCACGCTCGACGGGGGCGGCAATAGAAATTAGCACCCCCCACACATCCGCTGAAACTGGTGATGAAAAATGGGTACTGACTGCGAAAAATCACTTCTTGCGAACACAAAAAAATAGTTATTTTTTTCCTCGTTCGTGTTTCCTCTATTTTGTAGTATTTGGTAGCAGGAGGAAAAGTGGCGCGTGCATATTTGGAAATGTCGAATACAAAATCCAGACCCATCATACTTAAGTAGCCACAAGTCAGCCAACACTACAGATATTGCTTTGAAATTCGGTTTGGGTATTGTCTATACATCGTTATCCAATATATATTCCGGTTTTTGAATATGTTTGGGAATTTTGATTTTGTGGATTTTTCTCCATAAAATCATATCAAAAATCAAATCATATCAAAAAGCCGGAATATATATTGGAGAACCAAGTATGGACGATGCCCAAACCAAATGCCAAAGCAATATCTTGAGTGTTGACTGACTTATGGCTCCCTAAGTATGATGGGTCTTGACTTTGTATTTAAAAAAAAATAATATGCGTGGCGCGTCTGGCGCTATTTTCGATCTGGAGCGATTTCTACAACCAACGTAAGTTAAAAAATGTCGTGTTTTGGCGCCAAAGTTTATAGCGAGCGTGCGTGGAACGCATTTCGACAGTATTTGAGTTATTGTGACTGGGACTTGGATATCGTTGTTTTCCTTTTCTCTGTAAACATGTAGCTACATAAAATTCACACTTTGTCAATGTGTAGGTCAAGTTAATATTTTTCATTGTCAAGGTCATTTTAAATTACTATAGCTTGGGATGGCTACTTTGACCTCAGGTCATATCCAGACTCAAGTCATTTCAGGTACCAATTTTAAATCTGACACCCATTTTGCACCACCATGCCTATCCAGTACCTATCCCGGTGCATTTTATGGGTGCTATGAGTAGAGGTCTCACAATTTGTAGCATTTCCAACTAGTCAAGATCGGACTCAGCATGAACTCAGCTACACAAATGTTTGAAAGCGACAGAAGAGGTAAAATTGTGTTTGTCTGGTTTTTACCACTGGCGGATCCGTCATGCTCCTGTGGAGGGGCAAATACCCCCCACAGGAACATGACGGGCATTCAATACAAGGATGTCCCCGCCCCGCGTGTTCCTGCATTGTCTGTAAGAAGTGATTACCGAGCGGGCGCGAAGCGCCAGTGAGGTTTCTCGTCAACTTACTAGACAAATTTACATTTGACCCGGCCCGAAACGGCCCGACACGGCCGTACAGACGCTTTTCGGAAGCTAATAACTTTGCAACCACTGCTCCGATTGAGATCGAGTTTTCACCATTGGATAGTACCGTCAAATCAATTTTGTTTTTGGTATAGTACGTTCTCATAGGGGTGGTACCACAGCGCGTGACACACGCAAACGTCGAAATGAACCAAAATAATTATTGATCAAAAATGGCTGTATTGATCTAAGCATTAATTTATACGATGAAGCATACGATGAAGCTCAGGATGTACTCCCTTTTGGTGGATTCGAGAAAGGAGACCATGAACAATTTAATACAACTTAATTTAGCTTTACCAGAGCACCCCCGCTCGGTCATCGCCCAAAAAGGCGTTTTACTGGTAATTAGGGAACAATTCCCTCCCCCGGTCAATGACTTTCGCTTTGAGGACCCGACACCCCCCCCCCCCCCGCTCAACGACTTTTCGCGCTGACGACCCGACTCCACCCCCCCCCCCCTGGTCACAACTTTTCGCCCCCCCCCCCCCCCATTATTCTCGAACCCTAGATCCGCAAGTGGCTGACCGGTGTGTCGGCCTGGAGCGCTGTTCTGTCAGCCGCTGCCAGGAAGCTGGCAACGGGTGACCTGACCGGCGGGCGACCCGAACTGGCCACACTGCGACCTTGTGTCAACGTGGTGCCACTGCCGTACTCAGTTGATCGACAGGCCGCGCACGTACCAGGCCGCCGCGCTAGCCGCCGCCACTGGGTCAAGGTCACGGCAGGTGAGTCAGACGCCGGGAGTCTCTTCCCTGCACGGCGGTCGGCCCCTCGAGAGGCCTGTCGCGCCGGACACCTTTCCAACGGGCGGCCCCGCGGACCCACGGAGGAGGTTACGTCAGGGTATGATAGAGCGGGCGAAATTGCGCAGGCACGGAGCTTTTTGCTAGATGAGAAAGTGGCGGAGGGTGTTGCCGACGACGTCGGGTGAGATGTTGGAGGAGAGGTAGTTCGTAAGAAGTTGTTCCTTTGATGCAGCGGCGATCGGGTGGAAACTAAAAGTGGGGTGAGACCTATCGAGTTTGTCTTACAAAAATACACATATAAGTAAACGCATTCAAATGCGGAAGGGTGCATTTCCAGACATGTGCTTTATATAGTGAGGAACAAAGTTTTTGGATACTTGTAATGCGGAACAGCATCTCATAAGAAATGTGTAGTGCGGAACAGTATCTCCGGAGAATATATGGCGGAAACGGCATGTCTTCACAAATGATTCTCAGACGCATAACATACTGCTATTGCTCCGATATTGTGAAGAATACAAATGCTCGGCGCATCTTTTCAAATTCATGGCCTTCACTGTACAAGTTGATTAATTGAATGTTTAGAACATGTCAATAAACGTTACCTAATAAGATGCAGTTTGTAAGCATTTGACGTACAATTCATGCATTTGAAGAAGACAACATTACAATTAATTCCATAAGATTGGAGATAGTCAGTAGGTCCTTCTGTGCAGGAGATAGAGATAGTCAGTAGGCCCTTCTGGACAGGAGGCCCTGCTGTGCTTGAAGGAGGCCCATCTGCGCTTAAAGGAGGGCCCCCTGTGCTTAAAGGAGACCCCTCTGTGCTTAAAGGAGGCCCATCTGCGAATAAAGGAAGCCCATCTGTGCTTAAAGGAGGCCTCTCTGTGTTTACAGGAGGCCCCTCTGTGCTTAAAGGAGGCCCATATGCTTAAATGAGGCCCCTGTGCATGAAGCAGGCCCCTCTGTGCTTAAAGGAGATCCCCCTGTGCTTAAAGGAGGCCCTCTGTGCTTGCAGGAGGCCACTCTGCGCTTGCAGGAGGCCACTCTGCGCTTAAAGGAGGCCCCTGTGCTTGAAGGAGGCCACTGTGCTTACAGGAGGCCCCTCTGTGCTTAAATGAGGCCCCCTGTGCTTAAAGAAGGTCCCTGTGCTTATAGGAGGCCCCTCTGTGCTTAAAGGACGCCTCCTGTTATTGAAGGAGGCCCCTCTGTGCTAAAAGGAGGCCCCTCTGTGCTTAAAGGAGGCCCCTATGCTTGAAGGAGGCCTCCTGTGTTTGAAGGAGGTCCCTCTGTGCTTGAAGGAGGCCCTTCTGTGCTTAAAGGAGGCCCTTCCGTGCTTAAAAAAGGCCATCTATGCTTAACACGCGCCCTGGAGGGCCTCTGATAATTACACGCCCTGGAGAGGGGGGGGGGGGATTCCACCCTCGATAAGAGCTACAATAACGCAATTTGTAGGGTAGGGAGGTTCTGTAGGGAACTCTGTTTGCGAAATTTGAATGGCCCTAGGTCAATATTTTCAAGGTCATATGGGGTCAAATGACAATTTTTCCCAATTTTAACACTTTGCTCCAGAAACCCCTCAAATATCTCAAGAACTATGTACCTAGGAACAAACGGAAAACAAGCAATGAAATATGGAATGGCCATGGTGTCCTCAAATTTTATATCAGGTCAATAGTTAGGGCTCCAGAGGTCATCAAAGGTCGAAAAGGCTATTTCGAGCAAAACAGTTTTTCGTAAATAACTTTTTACCCTAACAGTTAATAGTTAAAATTATAAGGCAATTATTTTGACGCCATCGTGTTCGTCTCGTCGAGGCGCTTATAATCATATTCATGTTGACCAGTTAAAGTCAACTTATACATTTTACCCCAGGTCAAGGTCAAGTGGTGACCCAAGTTGGTCATGTTTCATATTGAGAGACGTGTCTCGATAAGACAAACACATTGGTACTGGTTTCACTTCTCCATCGTCATTCTGTCGAGAGTTATTGACAAAAAAGTGTTGATGACCTCAGATGACCTCGGCTGACTCTGTAGGGGTCACTGAACGAAAATTGCACATGGATCATCAATACTGGCCTATGATAACATGATCCAGATATATTTGGGCTGATATCTTGCGTATCCTCATAATAGGAAGCATTTGAATATTTCCCCATTGACTTAAAATGGGGAGGTTACGAAATTGACCCGACCTTAGGTCGCCGATATAAAACAAGTCAGAGATACACACAAATTGTAGGTACCTATGACCTTATGAAGTCCTGCAAG
This sequence comes from Chirona hameri, assembly GCA_036785665.1. Taxonomy (NCBI): domain Eukaryota; kingdom Metazoa; phylum Arthropoda; class Thecostraca; order Balanomorpha; family Balanidae; genus Chirona; species Chirona hameri. The sequence goes on along the minus strand of JAXIVJ010000232.1, from coordinate 313,496 downwards.
TTTGAAACCCATCGGCCTAAAACTGTGGCTGTGGTACGACCGCAAACGTTTGGAGGTGCGATCATCAGTATCACGTGTCCTGGTCTCGTGACCTGACCTGAGATGATTTTAAGTCAAGAATTGCACGTAATGTGGGTAGTTGAAATCCGAACAGGTATGCAAAAAACAGCGGCGCTTCATGTCACTGTTTTTCCGCTATCCTCGACAAAACTTAGGGGTGGGCCGATTTCGCCGCCCCCCCCCCCCCCCCCCCCGGGCGCGTGTTAACCCGCGCACTGCAGGGGTGTGATTTCCGCCCCCTCAGGTTTTTCGCAGATAGCGAAAAAAACGGCGGCGCAAAGCGCCGCCGAGTTTTGGCACACCTGTTAGGACATCAGTTGAGCACACTTTGAAATAAAAAAATGAACCTCGGGTCACCTCAGGTCAGGTCACCAGACCAGGTCAAGTGACCCCACCTCCAAAAACGTTTGCAGTTGTGCCAAAGCCAGGGTTTCTCACCGAACAGTTTGAAACTTACATGGTGTCATGAGGGCATAAGCACTTACAATTTGTTTATCTCGGAATTTTGATATCGGTGACCTAAGGTCAGGTCAATTTCGTGACCTCCCCATAATAAGTCAATGGGGAAATATTGAGATGCTTCCTATTTCAAGGGTATGCATGATATTAGTCCAATTACTTCTGGATCATGTTATTATAGAATATTCTTGCTGATCCAAGTGCAAGTTTTGTTCAGTGACCCATATGGGGTCATTTGAGGTCATCCGAGGTTACCATCACCTTTTTTGTCAATAACTCGCGACATAATGCAGATAGAGAAGTAAATCCGACAGCATTGTGTTTGTCTCGTCGAGACACGTCTCCCTATATGCAACATGACCTACTTGGGTCTTGATGTCAGATCAAGGTCACGTGACCTGAAGTCAAATTTTGAAGTTGACCTAACACGGTCACCATGTATATAATTCAAAGCGCCTTGACGAGGCAAACACAATGGCGCAAACAGTATTCCGTTATTTGTTTTAGGTAAAAAGTTATTAGCGAAAAACGGTTTAGCAAAAAAGCAGCGTTTTTCCTTTCTTTTTTGACCTCTGGAGCCTCAAATATTGACCTAATATCAAATTTGAGGCCACTTATCGATTCCAAATTGCAATGGCTGGCGATCGCTTTTTATCCGTTTGTTTCTAGCTAGCATAGTTTCCGAGATAGATGGGGATATTTGGAGCGAAGTCCTAAAATAGGAACAAAACTGGAAAATTTGACCTTTGATGACCTCTGGTGACCTCAATTTTGACCTGACCTAAAAAATACTTAAATACTTTCCATATAATTTGTATCAAGCTATCAAACGCCGTTTTCCGCTTGTCGCTAAATTGCGTAGTGTTCGAGATATCACGGGGGGGGGGGGGGGGAAATCAACGCCCACCTGCAGTTCGTGTTCGGCGCAAACCCCCTGCAGTGCGCAGGTTAAAGGGGGCCCTGCTGAGCTTAAAGGAGGGCCCGTCAGAACAAAAAGCAGGCCCCTATGTGCTTAAGAGAGGCTCTTCCGCGTGCTTAACCCGCGCCCCGGTGGGCCTCTGAGACAACTTCGCCCTGGGGGGGGGGGGGGGGGTCAAAATTAACCCCCGGCCTCTAACTCGAAAACTAAAAGGGTTTAGCACGCGGAAACAAAGTTTGAAAGCTCTTTAAAAGTACATTCGAAGTTACTTCGTGTATTATTTGGCTCAGGTCAATATTGAGGGCATCAGCGGTCATCAAAGGTCAGATTTTCCAGTTTTAGGACTTCGCTTCGAACACCCCCCAAGTATCTCGGTACTATGATAGCTAAGAACAAACGGATAAAAGCAATCGACAGCTCTTGAAAACTGCAATCACTGCATTCGAATCGGGAGAGTTCGGCAAAAAGCACACTTATAGTGCATTTATCGTTAAGAAGTTCTTCGAAGTCGTAAATCATTAAAGCCTTCTATTTTTCCTTGCGTAGATTTATTCCAGTACCTAACTATTCAGACTTCAGCAATCTGGGCTCATTGCTAATGGCCATGCTAGTTAAATAATATAATTTTCATGTGGAGCTGTACATTTTTGTTTCGTCGTAATTGGAATTATTTGCATTATTGTTGAATTGTTGGACGTCAATTCAGGGCTTACAGTTTGATGTGTGATTTTGAAGTTAAATGATCTATTCAGATATTATATTAAAAATACAATTAAACGGCGCCCTTAACCCGTACCCCGCTGGGGTCTCCAGTCGAACACGTCCCGTGGGGGGGGGGGTAAATTTACCCCCCCCCCCCCACATCGTATCTCCCGAATCAATGCACGCAGCGAGACGCACAAGGCGGCGATCGAAAGGTCTAAAGGAGAGGAATCTAAAGAATGCTTAAAATTTGTTTTTTTTCCAGTTCATAGGTAAGGTCACGGTTAGGTCAAAGGTCAAAACTGAGGTATTTGAGTTTTTTGGGCATACTTTCCATTGAAAGCCTTAGATTGCGACTATTATCTCACAAGGTGTTCTCAAAGGTATATTGCATCTCCCGTATAAGCGAAAGGGAAATTGTAAGCAAAGGTAAGAAGGTCACTATTGGCAAGAGGTCTACGAAAGCCATGCGACACATGCTTTATGGGTTATTTTACACGTGTAATTCAATAGTAGCAGCCGTTTTACAACCTGACACCATATAAGGTCAAGGTCAGGTGACAAGGTCAAAATTTGAAATTGATTATTCTAAATAAAAAAAGCCATGTTTCTAGACCATATTTGTCTCAGAAATACAGCAGTGGCATTTATTTGTCTGTTTCTGGTCAATAAAAGCAAACAAAAACGGTACTTCAGAAAATGACGTCATGAGTTACTTATACTTAGGAAGCCATAAGTCAGTAACAAATAAAGATATTTCTTTGAAATGTGGTTTAGGTATCGTCCATACTTGGTTCTCTCATATATATTCTGTTTTTGTAATATCTGTAACAACAAAATTTGAGGAAAGTTTTCTGATTTTATTTTTATTTTTAGGAGTAAAAAACCCCAAAGTTCGCAAATCAGAGATAAGCATTTGAAGTGAATGCCATTTCCTTTCTTTTAAAGTTTGTATTTGCAATTCGATTTTAAAATTAGATTTTCTTGGATTTGTCAAACATTTATCGTTTTTCCACCAAAAATAGCATAACATGACGTCATTAAAACGTCATTATCTCCAAAAGCACTACTTCAATTTCAGTGAAATTTGGTGAGAAACGTAGCATTAATACAGCATAAGGTACTGCAAGTTTGAAGTCGTTATCTGTCATAGTGTTCAAGTTATTGGGAAAATCCGGGAGGGCGGTGGAAGGTAAAAGTTACCACCACCCTGCGGGGCGCGGGTTAAGGCCACTCACCTGACGTGAGTGGCACCACATACGTTTCTTAACGTCGGCTTACTTGCAGGCATATCAGGGGCGATGAACTGGAGGCCCCCTGATAACTTGTCAGGAGGCCCCCCTGACAACTTGTCAGGAGCCCCCCACTACGATTTGCATCCCCAATGTCATTTCCAAAGTTACACCTCTGGTGTCTATACAACAGATATCTTTGAGAACTCTTTCCATGTATGTTAAATAATATTCGTTAAAAATACATACTATTGCCTCACAACTAACATCACTCTTCTAGCCGAAATGCTCTAGTCAGTTTTGGAATGTCTGGCTACCGGCATGCTTGAATGTTGTAATACATCAACATAAATCAAGGTAGACACATTGTCAATGTCAAAGTCAGACAGACTCAGAGGCGCAGCCAGGGGGGGGGGGGCAAGGGGGCAATTGCCCGCCTTACGGGTCACAGGGGGCCCCACCGAGATTGGCCCAGATACCATTTGCATTAGCTAAATGGCTTTCAAAAAGCCACAGAGGAGCCCTCAAACCAGGCAAGGGTCACTCCGGTGCATGTCAAGGTCCCTCAGAGACACTGAAGGGCTTTCGAAGCCAGCCCAGTGGCCCTCTTGGGCATGTCCAGGGGCCCATTTAGCCCACCCAGGGGCCCACATAAAACTGTCCAGGGGCCTCTCGAGCATGTCCAGGGCCCATTGAGCCCACTCAGGGGCCCCAAAACCCTGCCCAGGGACCCCTCGAGCATATCCAGGGGCCCATTGAGTATGTTCAGGGTCCTCTCGAGCCTGTCCAGGGGCCCATTATAGTCTGTTTTGGGGCCTCTCCAACCTGTCCAGGGGCCCATTATAGCTTTCCCAGGGGACCATCGAGTCTGTTCAGGGGCCTCTCGAACCTTCTCAGGGGCCATTAGAGCCTGCCCAGAGGCCTCTCAAGCTTGCCCAGGGGCCCATTGAGTCTGTTCAGGGCCTCTCGAACCTTCCCAGGGGCCTCTCGAGCTTGCCCAGGGGCCCATTGAGTCTGTGCAAGGGACTCTTGAACCTACCCAAGGGCTATTAGAGTCTGTTCAGGGGCCTCTTGAACCTGCCTAGGGGCCATTATATTCTGTTGAGGGGCCTCTCGAACCTACCCAAGGGCTATTAGAGTCTGTTCAGGGGCCTCTTGGCTTGCCAAGGAGCCATTGCGAATGTTCATGGACCTCTCCAGCTTATCCAGAGGGCCATTGAGTCTGTGAACGGGGCCCTCGAGCCTGTCCAGGGGTTGCTAGCCGTCGCCTGGAGCGCCTGCTATAGCTGGAGCGCCTGCTAGCCGTGGTCGGCGCGGTCATAATGAGCGGTAATGTGCTGTATTCTGACTCGCCTGGTGCCATGTTTTCTTGGGTTTAAAAATGGTAATTTGATAAGTCTGATGCGTTTTTTATTTATTTGGGGGGGGTGGTGGTAGTACAAAACAATTTAACAATTTTCCTCTCAGGAGAATGTGTGCTGAAATATCTGTCAGACAGGGGCGTCGCCGACGGAAGAGTCGGGGGGGGGGATGTCTGGGCAGACTCCCCCCACTCTTAGAAGGCGGGGGAGGTCGCCCCCGCACACACACACACACTTTTTGCGGGGAAAATTAACAATGCATCGTCAAAAAATTTCCTCTGCAGCAGTCAAAATCCATCTATCAAAAACTGGATAATTTCGCGCCGCTTCGCGGCATGACACAAGTTTCGTAATTGCTTATACAAATTTGGAAAATGGGGAAAATAATTTCATTGAGTGTTTGACAGAGGCTCTCCTTAGCGGTAATTGTTGGCACCAAGGCCCATTCCTTTCATAAAATATTAACTTTCAAGTTTCAAGTAGGCTACATGTTTAGCTAGTCTGCCGAGTTCCGAAAAAGGCGACGCAAACGCAAAGACGAGGAGATCGGCACCCGGAAGCTGCTCCCGCGGTGCCCAATTTGTTTGACCGAAGAGCTAATTGTGGGAACAGGCCAGGACCATCTCACCCAGGCTCCTCCAGATCCACAGGGACCATTTATGCGCGGAAAAGTCGTTCTGCCTCTTGCTGCTTTCAAACCATTTGCACTGTTACCAGTTGTTTGTTACAGTTCGGTACATATGTATACACTATACAGTTATTATTATCATATGTACTATTGAGCGCTGACTCCCACCAGTCATCGTGATTTACTTTCCGAGGCTAATGTAAATGAAAATCTACCTTCATTTCAATATTTGTCATCATATACCGAGATGCGCAACCAGGAAAAGAGGTTACCTATGGCTCCACTCACGGTCTGGTTCCAATATTCAAATTTAGTTTCCAGGACCTAAAATTAACATATTCATGCCGCTTCGCGGCGTCACATCGGTAGTCATCGTCATAAAGAAACCATAGTCATCGTCATCGGTTCGTCGTAACGCTGAATTAAATTAATATCATTTTTAGCTTCTCATCCTCTATAAGGCCCACCGCCTATATTTCTGGGTTTTATCAGGCAAACCCGTAAAAATTTCGCGCCGCTTCGCGGCGCTAACTAACAAGTACCTACCTACTATAACATGAAAATCCACATACAAAAAATGCAAAAGCAGCATAGAAATGGCAGCAAATGGCAGCAAAAAATAAACGTATAAAAATGGTGGTACATTTTTTCGTTATTTCAGCCGCCGCCCCCCCCCCCCCGCACACACACTCAAAAGCCGACCCCTACCTGTTGTCAGCTAAGATAGGTTTTATCTCCTCTACGTAACAATACAAATTAGTAATGTGCTCAGTACAATGCCTACTGAGGTCCTGATCCAATTCAGCTCATCGACAGTAGACGAAGAAACATTGTTAAAAAGGGTGCCACACAACATAAAGTGGCCGAAATCCGCAGAGTTTTCATATCCAGGGGTATTTTTTTTTGGGGGGGTGGGCACCTCTCCCAGGGACTTGCCCCCCTCGTTTCTGAAGGTCTGGTTGCGCCCCTGGACAGACTGAAGAAGCATCAACACAACAGCAGCACGCAGTACGTACACTTAGAAGAGATGTTTCAAACGCCGCAATACCGTTCGTTTTACTTTCAGGGGTTATCTGTAACTTTAAATAAGTATCACCAATAACATCATTGCTTCATTGTTACCAACATCTCAGGTATGTACCTTTCTCTGGTCTAGTGTCACTTACAGTCACCTGCTAGCCTATAATCAAGTCGGTAAAGGAAATGTCTAGCGGTGATGCAAGAAGCACCAAAACCATTTTGTCGTGTATTTTGTCATATATATAAATTTGAGAGATTAACTTACTCACTAGCCCGTACCCTGCAGGCGATCACCGCCGATCACAGGCTCAGGATATTGTCAGACATGAACCGTTAACACAATAACGGTTGATCGTAAGCTGGAAATAAAATAGCATTGGAAGGTTAGCAATGCCCCTCGTTTGATATTTGATTTATTTTCATCGTTTGCTTTGGGTTTATGCCTTTTACAACGTGTTTATTTAGGCCATGCAATCTTGATTGGTCGGTGATTTCGGAAAACCTCGTAACAGTGTCATATGCCGACGCCGGTTGGAACGAACGCAATTTTTGGGACGGACTAGGAACGAACATAACTGCAAAAATGGCCACAGAACAGATTGTGAAAACTCCATGGCTATGTACTCATTCATTTGCCTACGATCATCGACAAATATCAGGAGGAGCCGGAAGCAGCCTCTCCCGGGTATGGGATAAAACGGTCTGAAGCTAGAATGTTCCGGTTAAGATGCTTAGTAAGCTCGGTAGAGAAGAGAGCTATCAGCTATCAGCATGCCAAGGATGTGCTGACAATGTTTCATTGTCAGCAAATAATTCATGGATCACCTTTCGCCACTCCTCTCCTCCCTTAGCGCGCATTTACCCCGTGATGACCAAATCCAGGCCAGGGGCTGCTTTTGCCAGACCAGTGCTGGTGTTGCCAGACCAGTGCCAGATAAATTACCATTGTTACCAGATCAGTAACAATTGTTACCAGATCAATTACCATTGTTACCAGATCAGTGACCATTGTTACCAGATCAATTACCATTGCTACCAGATCAATTACCATTGTTACCAGATCAGTAACCATTGTTACCAGATCAATTACCATTGTTACCAGATCAGTTACCATTGTTACCAGATCAATTACCATTGTTACCAGATCAGTAACCATTGTTACCAGATCAATTACCATTGTTACCAGATCAGTTACCATTGCTACCAGACCAGTTACCATTGTTACCAGATCAATTACCATTGTTACCAGATCAGTAACCATTGTTACCAGATCAATTACCATTGTTACCAGATCAATTACCATTGTTACCAGATCAGTAACCATTGTTACCAGATCAATTACCATTGTTACCATTTTAGTTACCATTGCTACCAGATCAGTTACAGCTGTTGCCAGACCAGCTGCCTGTGTTTCCAGATCAGTTACCATTGCTACCAGATCAGTTACTATTGTTACCAGATCAGTTACCATTGTTACCAGATCAGTTGCAACTGTTGCCAGACCAGCTGCCTGTGTTACCAGACCGGACCGGACTAGCTGACGGCGGTATTTCAGTGCCAGTATAGCGCGCCGCCTCCGTTGCCAGCTGTGTAATCATGGCCAGGAATAGGCCGCGGCTGAAACGGCACCAACGGTGTAGCGATGGAAGCTTTAACTATATTGCACACATCTAAAAAGGGTGGACACGAATTCAATTTTACCCACATATTTATGAATATATAGAGTTGAAGTCGCACCCTCCCACGCTCTACCGGGCCTTACTGCATTGAATCGAAATGGGCACGTTGTCGACATTATCTATTGAGCCTGCCATTTGACAATGTGCGTGCCTCTTCTGTTTGCCTGGTGTGGCCTTGTCCGTTGATTTGTGGCCTGACCAAACAATGCAGTACCAATATTGAGCGGCATACCGTGAAATTCATTGCCCACCGGATGCGGGATACCGCAGTGCATACAACAGCCACATCACGCTGAACTCAGGTACACCACTCATAATGGTGTATCGATAAACCTACGACCAATGCATATCGTCCTGCTCGGACCTGCCAGCAGTTGATTTGAGTACAGGTAATCGCGATTTGTTTGTTTCAATGTCACACGGGTATTCCTAAACACCTTTGTTCGCCTAAAAACATCACAGATCCGCGGACCTGTCCATTCTATTGTATGAAAGAGGCCAGAGGCCTGTAGTTTGCTGCCGTGTTTACATCGTGGTCATCTCTGACAGCTGCGATGACCTGTCAGTTCGACGATATGTCAGAATCATTGACATATCGTCCGCATATTTGTCATAATATAGCGTACGGGAAATCCGGCGAGTATTCTGGCTACCACGCACAGCGCATTTTGTGAAATGTAAGCAAGGTCAAGGGCGGATCCAGCCGGCCGTTTTTGTGCGTGTGTGGGGGGGGGGGGAAGGGAGGGGGACCAGTTTGAGCGGATCTTACCTAGGTACCCCCCCCCCCCCATTTCGAAAATCTCCCCAGATTTGGGCCACGTTATTTTGCAACCACACGATTTCTAATGATTTCTGTATTTTTCTTAAAAAAATTATAGCTTTTTGACCTTTTAGGATATCGAAAAAAGTGTACCTATGTTTTCGTTCCCGGCTGCAAGGGAAAAAACATGAAAAATGTGTGCTGAATCGAGCCGGCTTTGCCCTTAAGAGCAAGGACGGATCCATCCGTTCGTCTTCGGGACCAACTACTTTTTGCTACAGGGTTCGACGACCCTTGCAAAACAACAAAACAAGAACATCTTAGATTTGATTTTTTTTTTGCGATCAAGGAAACAAAAGTTAGTGGAAAGAAGCTACCATAGAAATTTAAAACAGAACTTGGAGCATCAAATAAATGGTAGTTTTCTTCAGAATTTCCAGCTCCGAATCTCGGATAGTAAACCGAGGGGATGGTCCGACCGGAAAAATGAATATACATTTCGCTGCACAAATGTTTGTCGTTGTTATCTGTTGCGCTCCGATAAAAAAAGAGCTAAAGGTGAGGACGTTAAACATGATCGAACTAGTCGCACTTCCGCCATTCAAAACAATAATACAGATGTCAGAACTCAGATGACCCAATTATGGCGTCCAATTCAATATGCACTTCAAGAAACTTTAGCTACTTATACCTACATACCGCATGTACTATGTACCGCATACGGATAGGATTATCAATTTCCGTTGCCAGGTTCTTGAAAAATATGTCCCTGCTCCCGGACCCCGAGGCCATTTGCGCATCTCGGCGGGCCCATAGATACGACACATCCAGACGAAGTAACCGATACCTACTACGGTGAAGGCTGCATTTATCATATTACTGCCATACAGTCTATGGCAGAAACCTGCGCCAGCCAGCCAGGCAGCGGCAGCCTGACATAATCTAGCTGGCGACTTCCCGATCGCGCAAAGAAGTCAACGACTTCGCTGACGGATGACAATGTCATCCGCATAGGTCAGACCTATAGGTCTCGCGGTGGGCTTCGCACATGATCAGCGCCTCCATCCGGAGCTCGGTCATTGCTGCTCGGAGAGAGGATAGTCTTCTCCACCTTACTGAACACCCCTTCCGCCTCCGCCGTTGTAACCGGAAGGACGGGAAGGACCTACAGGAAAAAGGATGGATTTGGACCGATTGTTCTATTGTAGACTTGCTTGACCGAAATGGTGCTGGATAGACATAATGAAATAAGACACCTGTAAACGTGATAATTATTAAACTTATAAATTACCCCTCGCCCTGGTGGGGGTCATTTGTCATTCCCCTGAGGTTTTTCGAGAACAGCGAGAAAAGCAGCGGCGCGCTGCGCCGCCAAATTAGGCAAAAATTGCTCAAATTTGGCCAAATTTGCCCAGTATCGTTCTAAAAACGCAAATATAGCATGTACTATACTTCACGTCTGTGGGGGGGGGGCCCTTGAACGGTCTGAGGGGGGGGCATGACCCCATTGCCCCCCACTGGATCCGTTAAAAAAAAATAGTCCGAATGTTTTTGAATGAATGGATTTCCGAGCTCAGGCCCCGCGCTAAGCATAGCTGGTTGCGCAGGCCCTGACCCCATCACCCGATCAAGCAATTTCTGGCGTCCGGCAGAACTAAGAGGCGAAAGTTTTACGTGTCCGACATACCTGGACACGGTCCGCCCCGCCCTCTGACGTCACCTGACCTTGAGTGCGACCGCTGCCACCAGCCACAGGCCATCCCAGTCAGGGGCAAACAGCGAGCGCCGAAGCGACTCGAACCCGTGCTGCCACCACTGGGTGAGGTCAGAAGCCCGGCGCTCTCCCAACTGAGCTACAGGGGCGGACCCGGATGGATTGGATGGATTTACCTGGATGGATTGACCCCTGAGCAAGGTCAATCCATCCGGGTACCAGTTCGTACAAATATTACTTATTTCTATAACTGGTCTCAGTGTTCCTACTTTCCTAAATCGATGCACTTTCACAGCGTAAGGTAAACTCGGGGGACGAGTCCCCCTATCTTCAGATAGCGGGGTACAGTACCCCCCCCCCCTATCCCAGCAACCTTTTGTTGAAAAAAATGTACCTACTCCGTGTATATAATTTCCTTCATGTGTCGCCAATGTTTTCCATGTTGAAGCTCAATCAAATTTGGTGACATTGCATACCTACACATATGACGATCCTGAGACCATGGACTACTCTGTCATGCTGAAAATGATGCGTTTTCAATATAACATGTGGATGGTGTGTACAGTGTGTTTGACCGATAATAGTCGCAATCTAAGGCTGGATGGAAAGTATGGCCCAAAAACTCAAATACCTTAATTTAGACCTTTGACCTGACTGTGACCTGACATGTGACCTTATTTTAACAATTTCGCGTATGCTTTAGATGCGTCTCATTAACAGTTTTCGATTGCCTCCTTGCGCGTCTCGCTGCGGTTATTGGTTCGGAAGATAACGAGGGGGGGGGGGCAGAATCTGCCCCCAGCGGGGCGTGTTCGGCTGAATACCCCAGCGGGGCATGGGTTAATGAAGCACTAATACTGAATGTTTCGAGGCCCTAAAACTTTCATCTTCAATCATGCCAGGTAAAATGCCAGGCATCAACATCGCTTGGCATTCAGTAGACGTGTTCAAGAAAACATGTGTACGGTGTGTACAGTGTGTTTCACCCTATTATCGCACAAAGTGCTCTCAAAGATATAATGCATCTCCCGCGTAAGCAAAAGTGAAATTTAAGCAAAGATCAATGTCAAGACCAGGTCACAAAAGGTCACTATTGGCAAGAGGTCTACGAAAGCCATGCGACACATGTTTTATGGGTTATTTTACACGTATATTTATATAGTTGCAGCCATTTTCACAACCTGACCCCATGCAATGGCCCTCAGGTGACAGGTCAAGATCAGGTCACATAAGGTCAAAATGTGAAATTGTTTAATATAAATAGAAAAGTAATGTTTCTAGACCAGTTTGGTTTCAGAAATACAGCGGTGGCATTTATTTGTCTGTATCTGGTCAACAAAAGACAAAATAAAACGTAACTTAAAAAAATGACGTCATGAGTTACATATACTTAGGGAGCTATAAGTCTATTGATTTGACATTTGGTTTAGGTATCATCCATACTTAGTTCTCCCATGTATATTCCGTTTTTGTTTAATATCTTCAAATGTTTTGATTTTGTGGAATTTTTCACACAAAAAATCAGTTTGTTCATTTTTGTTGGGTCAAAAAACCTAGATTTTGCAAATCTGAGATAGCCATTGTTAAGAGACTATCATTTCCGTTCTTTTGACGTTTTGTATTTGATATTTGCATCAAAACTCGATTTTCTACGATTAAAAAAGAATGGACCCGTCCCCCTATAAAAAAATGGTGGCACCGCCCCTAGACAAAATTACAAAAAGTCCAATACAAAATGTGTGCCCATGTGAAGGAGGTTTCAGGGATGTCAGCTTTCCAAGATATAACAAAATAGGAACGTCAATCATTCAAAGGGAGTATGAGGAAAATGGTTGATGGCTAAAGGTTCGCCAAGACGAGAAGAGCCCAAACGTGCAAATAAATATTGCATAGGGGGGGGGGGGGATTTCTCTCAAGGTGAGATAAAAGTTTCACTGACCCCCCCCGCCCATCCACTCCTCGTGACGTTCCTACATCACTGAGTATGATTGTAAATGAAAGCTTCGAGCCTTGACGACTTATGGTAATTCATTAACGAAACGGCCATTTTGTGTTCCTTTGCATAATGACTATATCAGCCAATTTGACTTCGTGACCTATGATAAAAAGGGATATTTTTCAACTAATGTCTGTTCAACATGAAGCAACTCCAACATCACATTCGGCTGACATGTGGCTTGAATCTCAGCGCTGTTTGATACTAACATGTGCAGAAAGATGTGTGAAAGGAAAATTAACTTTAATTTATGGCGATAAATGTATCAGCTTATAACATATCGCGAAACGACGCTTGGTGGATAATAACGACTCCAAGTGAATGGCAGGTAAGGTAAACGTTAACAAGAATGTACATATTTCACTGCAATCTCGCCTACTGACTTATTTTCCAAGCATTTAAACATCGGCCATCTCTGGTGTAGTGCGGTGCCTGCAGCGTTTGTAAAGAAATTGTATTTTGTCATGCACTTTCACATCACTAAATAAATACTTATTCTTCCGCACTACACAATACACATGTCATATAGGTAGTGCATCATATAGGCACTTATTTCGGAGTTCATAATCGGTGTTTTTCCTTCACTATTGGAAGCGCGACATATGTCTCTTAGGTGACGTCATCAAAACATCGCTTTGCTATCAATCTGTTCAACGTTGGACAATGTCACTGAAAAATCTCCGACACTAAATAGGTCGCCGTTGGGTGCATAAATGAACCTCCGATTTCATTGCCACTTTTTCGGAAGAAATGCTGTTCCGCAATGCACGTTTCTGAAGATATGCTGTTCCGCAATGCATGTTTCTGAAGATATGCTGTTCCGCAGTGCACGTTTCTGAAGATATGCTGTTCCGCAATGCACGTTTCTGAAGATATGCTGTTCCGCAATGCACGTTTCTGAAGATATGCTGTTCCACAATGCACGTTTCTGAAGATATGGTATGCTGTTCCGCAGACCGCAGCAACACACATTCTGATGAAATAGTTCCTCGCTGCACATTTCTTAACCCTCGCCCTACGAGGGGAGCCTGATAGGTCCCTCCCCCCTGAGGTTTGTCTTGAATAACTTTTTACACATGCGGCGCATCTTGCTGAAATTTTCCGTAGCTGAGTTTACAACAATTATACGTATGCTGTTAAAATTTAATTGAAATTGGTTAAGTAGTTTGGGAGATAATCATGTTTTGATGACGTCATGTTGGTGGAAAAACGATCAATATTTGAAAAATCGTAGAAAACAGAGTTTGAAGCAAATTGCAAACGCCGTTGACCAAAGATACAAAATGACATTCTCTTTAAAATGGCAATCTCGGATTTCCGAAATTTTTGGTTTTTGACCCCTAATTTGTTGTGTGAGAAAAATCACCACAAAATATAAAAAATGTCAAAGATGTTAGAAAAACCGGAATATATGTGAGAGAACTGAGTATGGTCAATACCCAAACCAAATTTAAAAGCAATATCTATTTTTGACTGAGTGATGGCTTCCTAAGTGTAAGAAACTCATGACGTCATTTTTTTATTACTTTTTTTGACTTTTTTTGGACAAGATGCGAACAAATAATTACCTTTTCTGTATTTCTGAGACAAAACTGGTCTAGGAACATGCCTTTTTATTTACATTTAACAATTTCTAATTTTGAAGTTTTCTGACAGAGCAAAATCGCTGTTCTGGACGTGGTCGATCCGAGGTCATTCACTTGACCTGGAAGGTCACCCGTCAACCTGAAGCCTAAAAATCGCATACTGTTAGATTCCTTTCATGATAGGCAACATGCTGGTTCTTACCGCATTGCTCCAAGTGGCTTGGTTTGGAATTTAACTGGGGGGGGGGGCTGTCAGGCGAAGGTAAAAAAGCTCCCGTAGGGCGAGGGTTAAGCCGTCGATTAAAGTGAAAATATGAGATATCCATTTGATAGAATACTGTATTTTAGATTAAAATCACGTAATTTTAAAATGATTATTAAAGATAAATATTGACACTTTGATCTACTTTCTGCATTATCTTATGCAACATGTATAACATCTTTTAAATTAATCGAGTCACAATTTAAAAATGAAATCACAACTTTTTATATTTCGAAAATTACCTTTTGGGAACAAAAACAAGGGCATCATATAGGTACTTGTTTCGGAGTTCATGATCGGTGTTTTCCCTTCACTATTGGAATCGATAATAGAGTTAATAAAAACCACAGCCTCATACTATGTAATATATTAATAAAAAATTAAACAAAAGAGACGACAGTTTCAGGCGTAGCCCATCTTCAGGTCTTCAACAGACCTGAAGATGGGCTACGCCTGAAACACTCGTCTCTTTTGTCTCATTGTTTTGTATTAATATATTACATAGTATGGGGCTGTGGTTTTTATTAACTCATATTATACATTATGACTTATGAGCTTCAAAAAAGCGCTATCCCACATTATTCAACTATTGGAATCGCGACATATCCGCTTTGCTTTCAATCTGTTCAACGTTGGACAATGTCACTGAAACAAATCGCCGACACTAAATAGGGCGCCGTTGGGTGCATAAATGAACCTCCGGTTTCATTGCCACTTTTTCGATTGTTTATTGATTGTTTTGGGAAAAGTATTTATTTGTATTGATAAGCTAAAACATTGTTACCAGACTTGTGCCTAGATCCCGAAGGTGGATCTGGGATCCCAGTGGATCCCTCGGCATAAAATGCATGAAGATCATGGATCCCAGTGGATCCCACTGCATACAATGCATGGAGATCTGGGATCCTCCTGGATCCCTCGGCGTAAAATGATTCAGGATCTGGGACCTCATGGATCTCTAATTTAAACGAGCCTCAGATCTTGAAACGCAAGCAGGGACTGGCATCAAAATGTGCGGTCTCTATTTGGGCATGTAGTATGTACTGTGTAGATAATTAGTGTCTGCAAATTACCTTGTACCTATTAGCAAACAGAGATTGTAATTAATTCTCCCATATGATAAAATTACAAGAAGTAGGTACCTATTCCAGCGTGCCTGGATCCAGAAGTTGGATCTGTGATCTTTGTGGATCCCTCGGCTTATTGTGTACCTGGATCTGGTACCCCATGTGGATCCCGGAACACAGGACAGAGATCCGGATCTCAGCTGGATCCCGGGATCCAGGCACATGTCTGATTGTTACAGCCAGAGACAAAACTATACAAAACTCCTAATGTTGAAAATAAATGAACCATTATGACGATTGTTTAAAAAAAGAGGGTTGCAGCTACTAACTAGGCCGTCGTTGGGTGCATAAGTTAACTGCTAATTTGGACACCTTTTTACTAAATGTTTGTTGATTGTTAAGGATAGTAGAGTTCATAATCATAATAGACAGAGTGCAAGACATATTTTACATACCATTTCGTCCAAAAGCAATACCGGATTTTCGTGGGATCCGAAATTCGTTACCAAGGACTTGAGACGGTACCGGTCGTTAAAAGTGTGGAACGCTTATCAACTTAAAAGAATGTTTCACCTTTCTGAAAGTTGTCAAATATACGCTGGTTGTAGAAGAAAATATGAAGTAAGTGCTGCTGAAAACGATGGTGATACTTTTTCACTCTAAAAATCACTTAACTTTATACAAATTAAGTTTTAGATTTGGGCGAATGACGTCATTATTTAGCTGTAGACCACCGCTGATTGGCTGACAAAGTGGGATTGGCTGAAAAAGTGTCTGTCAGCCAATCAGCGGCTCCACCAGCCTGGGGGCATTTTGCAAATGGTAAATTAAATTGCTTAAAAACGGTTAAATTTTGGGGAAAATGACCTTAGTAATTTAGACATTCCAATAACGGCCCAAGATAATGGCTATCTCAGTTTAAAACTAATACAAAGGTGAAACATTCCCTTTAAACTTGAAATATCTTTCGGTAGCAATGTTGATATGCAAAATGTGACCAATTTACAATATATTTTGGTCTCGTCTGTCGATTTCAAGTGATAACTCCATTTTTTTTTTTGGGGGGGGGGGGGAATGTCATTATTTCTCTTTAACCCGCGAGTTACTGGGGTATATTTCATAACGCGACTTACTGGGGGGGGGCTATTTTTTGCCCCCCCCCCTCTGATCTCCGGAACTACTGGACCGAATGTAAAAATTCAAACGGCATTCGATAGCCCTGGGAAATTTATCGAGGGAAACATAATATTGTTGGCCTCGGGGTCACAGATGACGTCACAGGTCAGGTCAAGTACAAAATGTTTGACCGTGTCAAAAGGTCTCTGTGGATGGAATTGTCGCGCAAAATTGCGATATTAAACGCATAAGCCGTTGATAAATCGGTATGATTCGTGTGTCTGACACTTCTAAGTACCTTTCTAAGCTGTTTATGACCTTGTGTCAGGTCAAGGTCATCCGAGGTCACGAGGTCAAACTGCAAATTACGGTCATTAGGCGTTGTAACACATGTTTATTGGTTCGTTTTTCGTCTATAACGCGAAAAATGACCTTAGAACATTGTTTATTCCATATAAATAGAAATAAAAAGCAAAAATGGAAATGCGTTTTTTTGTCATAGTAATGCTGTGAGAAGTGGTCGATTTTTGTCATTTAAAGGTCATAACTCGGTCATTTTTAAAGATATCGACTTTAAATTTGGTACACATATTCACCGAATATGTCTCGATCACATATATTCCGGTTTTTGGATAATTCTGATTTTTTCTTGAAAATGTTTTTAAAAAATGCCTTTGGATTTCTCAAAATTTTGAATAAAAAAAAACTCAAAAGTCCGAGATAGCAGTTTGATAGCCCCGTCTATTGTCAGTAATTTGATTTAATACAATTTAGTTTATCTCAAATATCGTACCTTTGACAGCGTTTTCCGCAAACCATTATTTTGCAACAAAAACCGAAGAACATGACGTCACTCTGACGTCATTCCCGGTTGACCTATCATAGCCTTATATTTTTATTTTGCCAACATGTGTGGAATTGATGTGAAAGAAGTTACTGCAAGTTTGGTGACGATACGGTTGTTCGTTTAGGAGTTATTTCAAAACACGGGAGGGGGGGGGGCAAAAAATAGCCCCCCCCCCCAGTAACTCGCGGGTTAACACGCGCCCTGGAGGGGGGGGGGGATCCGCCCACCCCTAAGGTTTTTTGCATATATGTTCGGAAATCAACTACCCACATGATGTGCAATTCTTGACTTCGAGTCATCTCAGGTCAGGTCACCAGACCAGGTCACGTTATGACCCCACCTCCAAAGGTTTGCGGTCGTACCACAGCCACAGTTTTTGGCCGATCGGTTTCAAACTTACAGGATTACACAAGGTCATAAGTGTCTACAATTCGTATATCTCCTTTTGTATATCTGTGACCAAAGGTCATAGGCGTACACAAGGGGGGGGGGGCAAACGGGGCAATTGCCCCCCCCCCCCCCCTGAAGGTCTGTACGTGCCCTTCTTGGGTCGAAAAAATGAATGATTTTTTTAAAAGAGAAAAATGGCGAAAATATGCCTTCTAAAAATATAGTGGGCCAAATCCGGTGAGTTTTTTTTTGGTGGGGGTACTTTATGCCCCCCCCCCCCCCAAGCAAACATTGCCCCCTCCTGGAGCGAATACCGGGTACGCTACTGCCCAAGGTCGGATCAATTTCGTTACCTCCTCATTATAAGTCAATGGGGAAATATTAAAATGCTTCCTTTTCCGAGGATACGCATGATATAAGTCCATTTCCTTCTGGATCATGTTATCACTGGTCGTTCTTGATGAACCAGGTACAAGTATTGTTCAGTGACCCCTACAGGGTCGTCAGAGGTCATCTGAGGTCACCAACACTTTGCTATCAATCACTCTCGACAGAATGAATACAGAGAAGTGAAACGGGCACTAATGTGTTTGTCTCGTCGAAACACGTCTTTAATATGCAACATAACCTACTTGAGCCATCACTTGGCCCTGACCTAAGGTCAAATTTCTAAGTTGACCTAACCTGGTCTGCATGAATATAATTCGAAGCGCCTTGACGAGACAAACATGATCGCGTCACAATTATTACATTATCTTTATTAGGTAAAAAGTTATTTGCGAAAACCCGTTTGACCAAAAAATAGCCTTTTCGCCTTTGGTGACCTCTGGAGCCTAAACTATTGACCTGAGTTAAAATTTGAGGGCACCATGGCAATTGCATATTTCAAGAGCTTTCGATTGTTTTGTTTTCCTATTTGTTCCTAGCTATCATAGTTCTTGATTTTTTTTGGGGGGGGGGGGGGGGGGGTTCTGGAGCAGTGCTAAAATGGGAAAAATTTGCCACATTTTACCCCATTTGACCTTGAAGATATTGACCTAGGATCAAGCAAATTTCGCAAAACAGATATCCCTACAGAACCTCCCTGGCCTACACATTTCGTTATTGCAGCTCACATGGGGTCGAGACCTTAGGGGGGGGGGGGGGGGCGGAATGCACCCCCCTCCAGGGCGTGTAATTATCAGAGGCCCTCCAGGGCGCATGTTAAGCAATGTTTGCATGTTAAACATGTCAGACGATTTTACGCTAAAGACAGTTGAACATGATGTTACTCCTGCGCCCTGGCTGACACATGGTGGCGTCATGCTATTCCTCTACCAAGATGTAACGAAATGAGGTGAGAGGGGTACTGTATAATGCTCATGAGGATGCATTCTGTGCGTCACGAGATATCATGGAATAACGGAATAACTAGGCGAAACAAAAGTCCCCGTAACAGCAACTTACGGGGTTGGAGATGTTTTCCACATTTACCGTATGTGGTACTGACTATACACAATATTCAAAATCACAAGGTCCTTAATTTTTGTGCGTGAACTTTGACTTAAGCTGGTGAACATGGGTGCGCATTTTCTTGTTATTTGCATTGTTCATGCACAAAACAATCGAGTTTAATAACCATGTCTATTTGTTAACACCCACCCACAACGTAAAATAATCACGAATAAAACTGGGTCAAGGTACCAAACAATGCAATCAACAGACATGCCCGCTTTCAAAACGTCCAGCCTGCATTCTCTTGTCGCCCCCCCCCCCATCAGTACGCCACCCCATTGCTTCACCCAGCATCCTCCCCGCCTAAAGAGGTCAAACGATGCACACATCTCAATGTTGCAGCTGGGACACTAACGCTGCCGTGCCGGCGTCGTGCGGGTTAACCAGGCCACACCCGGCGCCAGCGCGCGCCGCCCTAGGCCCGCCCCAACCCGCACAGCCGGCGCCGCGTATGGTCAGGTAATGCTAGCCGGCCGCGCAGGCGCAGAGCGGCGATTCCGGCTGGCGGGCGGCGGGCGGCGCGGAACCCAGTCGAACTCGCACGCCCCTGCGTCCCAGACTCGTCCAGCTTCAGGTGCGTGCCGCCGCCGGTTCACCGGTGTCGAGAGGGGTGACGGTGGGAAGTGGTGGTGGGACTTGGGAGAGTAGGTGGAATAGACGGGGAGGTGTACCGGGTGCTGGAAATGGGCTGGTTTGAAAAGGGTTTGCGGATTGTGGGGGCTTGGGTAGAAAAGGGGGCGTGGCGCTCGAGTGTGAAAGTGAACGTGGAAATTGTAATCAAAACAGTTTCGGTTTTAAGCCAGAAAGATATCTTGACAAAGCGCCTCATGCTCATTGAATTATTTTGGAGTGGAAGTGGTGGTGGTGGTAGGACGGTGGTGTGCCATTGTCTCATTGTCGGTGGTGTGCCGATGGGAATATTCGGAGAACGGAAGTGTACTCCAGCTTCCCGACCGCAACCCATGTATGCATGTCGAATCCAAATGTTTGATAAATTGAGCGGCAAGGCGTAAAGCCCAGCACTCATGGTTGAACGGACATGTTCGCTTCCGCCTTCCATTGAAATCCAAACGTGGTATTTTTATTGAGTTAAATGAGGAAAAACAGTCCGCTTTTAGTTGATTTTCGACATTGATGTAGAGGCTTTCAGTTATTTCAAGCATAGCCAAAGTATATGCTATTAAATTCAACATTCTTTATTTGGCATAGACGGCGCTATTAAGGTTCGATTTCGCACTGAAATTAAACGTTTACTGAATAAGTTGACATTAAACGTTTACTGTACACACCTATCATCCATTATTACTTGGTACATCTGAATTAAAGTTTTTGAAATGCTGAAGCATTTCAACAGGCAGATTTTAGCAGTTAAGTGAGCACGAGCACGATTCAGGAGAGGGTTGTGGATCAGGAGTGCTGACTTATTATGACAGTGTATATGAATAATCATTGAATGATATTTTTAAGTGCCCTGAAGTGAGGCGCCAGAGGGCTGTGATAGAAGTCGTATGAGTTACAAAATTACTTATGGAGTGAATCTTTGAGCACCTTTACAGTTTATACTAAAGGGGTTGAATCCTGACGTTAAAATCGGCGGTTTGACATATCATAGGCATTATATTTATATTTTGACAGCCAGCTTACGTTTCGCAGTACGTTGGTCCTGCTATTTTAGACGAATTTCTTGTTGAGTCGGTTTGACACTCGCACTACGTGGGGCATAGCAAAACATTTTGTCTCGTATGTGCTGGCTCGGGACATGGGATATTGTTCCTGAATAGATCTGCAGTTGCGTCAACTATTCTAGGCGGATGTGGGGCCCAAGGATTCTAGCGCAATTAGTACTGAATAAATTTCCTGCAGTTAATCTCATTATGCTGCTATCAGCACTTTGTACTTATAATTTTATTGCAATTGTTGATGTATTGAGATTTGTCAAGGTATTTAATTACATTATTCATCGAACTTCTATTTGTAACATACTATTAGTATAGCATCAGCAGGGCGACATTTCCCCGCCGACTTCTAATGCAGCACTCCGGCACACCGCGCTCTCTGTTGTGGGTCAAGGTCATGCCCGGCCGGCAAGGCAGACCCACCGACCGCCAGCCAGCCAGCCAGCCAGCCAGCGGGCCGCGCCGCCGTTTTTCTATAGGACGTCTAAACCGAAGTCGAACTGCGGTCCTGGTCCAGCGGGCCCCGGTCGACGGTCGGTTGGCGGTGCTGCGACCGACACCACCACGGCTGGATTTGGCAGCCGTGGTGCAGACTTGGCAGTGCTGCAGGACTCTATGACCGAAGTCGAACTGCGGTCCTGGTCCAGCGGGCCCCGGTCGACGATCGGTTGGCGGTGCTGCGACCGACACCACCACGGCTGGATTTGGCAGCCGTGGTGCAGACTTGGCAGTGCTGCAGGACTCTATGCTCTGACGCACGGCGCTGTTTGGGTTGGCGACGGTCCCTCCGCGGCGCTGGAACCGCAGCGGCTCCAGTTTCATGAACGACCCGTGATCTAAAACCGGCCGCCGGACTCTGCCGACAGAGCCGAGCAGAGATATTGACGGGAGGGCGCGGTTTTGTAGGTGTAGGCATCCATATAAGGTTGCCGTTCGATCGCCATCTTTCGGCCATTGTTTCCAACGCAACGGTCTGAATATTCTGCTCTGATATCTGAGCTCAGTCAATACAGCACGTGTCTAGATGGCATGTTATCATTCACATTGACAATCCGTTTGGCAGCGGTCCAAAAAATTCACGACAAAATAGCGCTTAAATGCTCGACACGTCACCAATCACCAACACTATTACCATGTCTATTCACGAGTGGCTCAGTAACCCCAGCAGCGACAACATACTCCAGTGGACGCTTTCACTGCCATGCTGAACACCTCAGCGTTTGGAAGACCGACAGGCAGCAGTGCCGACACGTGTCACTGTCTGTCACTGTCTGTCATGACGGCTCGGCGCTGACAATCGCCGCTCGCGGGCAATCTGTCGTTGGCTGACGCCCCCACGGCGCCTCAGAGAACATGACAGGAGTCTTGCCCGCAGCCGGGTCCAACAGTGATGCAGCACTGCGCTCCCTCCCGTCTGCCACAGACGCACAGCGCCAGACGCCAGTGATACTATCTATCGCGGTGCGCCTTCGGTCATACGCTTAGATGCATCTGGTGTGACCCATCGTCACGTGCGCGTTCTGTTCGGCCGTTAGATGCCTTCGCCCGCAGCACATGCCACAGACGCACAGCGCCAGACGCCAGTGATGCTATCTACCGCGGTGCGCCTTCCGCCATACGCTCAGATGCCTCTGCTGTGCCCGATCGTCGCGAGCGCGTTCTGTTCGGCCGTTAGATGCCTACGCTGTGACGGACGTCAATGTACGTGATCTGTCCTCCGGCGGACACATGCCTCTGATATGACGGATATTACCGCCACTCTCTCCTCTCTGGTAGATCAATGCGCAATCATGACAGCTGATGACACTTCAATCACGGCTGTTCCTCGTGTGGTGTTACCAGCTTTGGAGCTATCTTTCATATCGCCGTCTTCAACAGACCATATGAGGGACTTTTCCAGTGAACGAAGAATCGCTGCTTATCGTCCCTGGACCACGTCCCGGAAAGCTGCGGATCTGTGGATGGATACCACAAGGGCGGGGCAGCATCCGTGTCAAAATCCGATGAGCTCCGCAAAAAAAAAAACTCGGGGCGGGGTTACAAAAGCCATCTGTCACTGTCAGCCCTCGGCTCTGTTGGGGGATGGTGAGGGGATCTTGGCCCGGCAGTTGGCAGCCCTCGGGGTGAGATGGCAGCATGCAGGGCCTGACTGTGCCGTGTTGCAGTCCCCGCTCCTGTGTATCTCTCTCTCTCTCTCTCGTGTTACTGCCGGGGGCTATGTGGACCGCCGACGGCTGCGCGTGCCGCCCGAAATAGCCTGCGGCGGTGGCGGCAGCGCTGGCTGGCGGCCACCGCGGCTGCCGGGGCGGCGGCACGCCCCGCCCCGCCCCGCCGGTACCGCCCCGACCCAGCCCGCCTTTCGGTCCCGCCGCCGCCGCCGCCCTCCGCCTGGCAACGCTCGCGCAAAACAAACACCGGAAAATACCGCCCGCATTCCACAGAGTTTAGCTCTAAATGCGTGAAATGTCAGCAAATTTTACTTGAGTTTCAGCAGAGCTAGCGAAAAACTTGGAAGACTTTGGATATAGTATTTTTTTATTAAGGTCGGGAGTTTGAGTTAAATGCAAATTTTGGTAGGAATTAAAATCAAGACAGAAAGTAAAATATGATTTTCTTGATTGCCAATGTCACAACAAAAAGTCGCAAAATGACGCCGAATTTCAGTTTCATTTGATCAACATCTCTTTCCATTTCTTTATCTAACAGCTTCGCAGATCATTGCTTGATAGAGCAATTCCAGTAGCCCGGTTTAGGAGAGACGTCTATAAGTGACTTGCTTATATGTTGACGTTTAGTGACCGCGGACCGCGGTAGTGTCATTTTTATAGCGAGGGTAATCATCGCCGTAGTGCAGCGTTTCTTTTCCGGGCTGGCTAGCCCACTGCGGTCCTAACGGCCTACCTACTAGAATTACTTCGGACAATAGTTAATCACCTGCTGCAAAGCGAAGCTAGCGGCAGCAAGAACACCTGCCCTGAGAAGGATGAACTGTTGCCGGGAAGCGCAGTGGGACAAGGCTGCCCCGCGTCGGGTCGGCCAGGCAGAGTGGCAGGGGCGTCAGGCAGAGTGGCAGAGGCGGCGGGCAGAGTGGCAGAGGCGGCGGGCAGAGTGGCAGGGGCGGCGGGCAGAGTGGCAGGGGCGTCAGGCAGAGTGGCAGGGGCGGCGGGCAGAGTGGCAGGGGCGTCAGGCAGAGTGGCAGGGGCGTCAGGCAGAGTGGCAGGGGCGGCGGGCAGAGTGGCAGGGGCGGCGGGCAGAGTGGCAGGGGCGTCAGGCAGAGTGGCAGGGGCGGCGGGCAGAGTGGCAGGGGCGGCGGGAAGAGTGGCAGGGGCGTCAGGCAGAGTGGCAGGGGCGGCGGGCAGAGTGGCAGGGGCGTCAGGCAGAGTGGCAGGGGCGGCGGGCAGAGTGGCAGGGGCGGCGGGCAGAGTGGCAGGGGCGTCAGGCAGAGTGGCAGAGGCGGCGGGCAGAGTGGCAGGGGCGGCGGGCAGAGTGGCAGGGGCGGCGGGCAGAGTGGCAGAGGCGGCGGGCAGAGTGGCAGGGGCGTCAGGCAGAGTGGCAGGGGCGTCAGGCAGAGTGGCAGGGGCGTCAGGCAGAGTGGCAGGGGCGGCGGGCAGAGTGGCAGGGGCGGCGGGCAGAGTGGCAGGGGCGGCGGGCAGAGTGGCAGAGGCGGCGGGCAGAGTGGCAGGGGCGTCAGGCAGAGTGGCAGGGGCGTCAGGCAGAGTGGCAGAGGCGGCGGGAAGAGTGGCAGGGGCGTCAGGCAGAGTGGCAGGGGCGTCAGGCAGAGTGGCAGGGGCGTCAGGCAGAGTGGCAGGGGCGTCAGGCAGAGTGGCAGGGGCGTCAGGCAGAGTGGCAGGGGCGGCGGGCAGAGATCACGTCGCGTCCTTCGCCAGTCGGCACCGCTCTCTGACCATATATGGTCGGGCGGCGGGCGGACCAATGACCTTGCCTGGCGTGTCTGTCCGCTGACGGGCCGGCCAGCGCGGCCGGCGCGGTGGCACCGGCCGGACCGGCGCCGCCGCTGCAGGGCACTTGACTCATGAGGTGTGGTGTGACGCCCGGGAGCCGTCTTGACGGCTTCCTCAGCGTCGCAGTCATACGGTTGGTGAATAATAAGCCCGGTTGCCCGTATTTCGACCTTGTTCAGAATACAAATAATTCATGCTTGTGGGTTTTCTACGGATTTAGGAGAAACAAACGTGGAAGTCTGCCTGCAAAGTGGAGCCCATTACTGTGAAGCATGACTTCTGAGAGTTACTGCCGGTTCTGTCACGTTCTGCCGCTGCCCCGGAGGTGCGCTGACCTGATTCGGAGGGCGGTGACACGCGATGACGCGGTGTCAGCGGTCGCCACCCACCGGAAGTGGGGTGATGACGCGCGCGCGTCAGCAGAGGGGCGTCATCCGACTGCAGGCCGGCGCCGCACGCCCCCAGCAGCCGCCGATATCAGGCTGTGCGTGCCGCTCTACAGAGCGGGCGCCGGGCTGGCTGACGGGCAGCTCATGATCAGACAGGGTGGGGCGAATTCAATGGTCGATCATGCTGGATTTAGTGGGTCGGCTGAGCACTATTGGCCGCCATGTGGCTAAGCTAGATCACACCTCTGATGGCTCAGTTCGGAACTCGGATTAGCGGGTAGACAGACTTTATTCGACAGCACCGAAAGCAGCTATCGTCACATCCGCTGCTGTAGACTGTATGCATCCGCCCGTGCAGCGAAAACCAACACCTATGACGTCACTATAGTCTGCAATCAGCTGACGGCTCTGTCTCTCTCTGTTGCAGGGTTTTCAGCTCGGAGGTAGCATCCCACACAAACCGTCACCATGGAGGCAATCAAGAAGAAGATGCAGGCGATGAAGCTGGAGAAGGACAACGCGATGGATCGCGCTGACCTTCTCGAGCAGCAGGCCAAGGATGCCAACCTCCGCGCCGAGAGGGTACGCTGGCCGCGCCGCCGTTCCCCAGGGCGGCGAGTGTAGATGTGTCCCAAGCGCAGCAGACGATGACTAAGATGCCGTTCCATCGGTTGGTGTAGTGTAGAGGGCGGAAATACGCACTTCTGCCGCCGTTCCACCTGTTGATGTAGAGTAGAATGTAGAGCCTTTCTGGCCCACTTATGCTGAAGGCGTTTCCACTGTATGCTTATAAAGGTGGAATGGTTAATGTTATGACCGACCGTTCGCTGCGCTTGGGATGAGAGCCTAATTATGAGTTTATCAAGGTATCAGAAATGTGTATTGTTGCACTAGCAAAGTATTTTAGCGCAGGAGTATTAGAGTATCAGATAATCAGTTAGCGTCATCAGTTTGATAGGTATCATACCTAAATCAGATTACAATGTGTTCGTACTTTTTTGCGCTAGAGAAACGCATGTGTACCTATTGGAGATTTGCCATTGACTTAACGTTATCTTCGAAATAATAATGTGTGTGCGTTGTATTTTTAGGAATTTATAGTAACTATGTACTATTCAGTAAGTTTTTCGTAAGGCTTGAGTTGTCGCCATTGCAACTTAGAATGGCCATTAGATATAATCAGCCGAGGGTAGATTAGGTATCCAGGTTTTCATTGTCAGACGTCGATCACTTGAAGACCGTATAAATGCAAGGTGGTGCATGTTAGCAACAGATATGAGCAAATATCGTGTGATGGCATGGTTTGAAGAAGAAAAAAAGCGTGTGACTAACAGTCTTGCCAATGCAAATAAGAAAGGCGGACCTTTTAGTTAAAGCATCGAAAATAGGAAAAAATATTAGACAATGTTTCTCCTAACTTTATCGTTCACATGGGTCCACTTTTTCTTATTTGCATGTGTTCTCACTCACTTTATTTTTCGCATCGTGTGCATTTAATTTTATTAAAGCTACTGATGTTTTCTTTCCAACCTGGTTTTGTGACTACCATTGTACGTGAACATTTCAAAATGTATTTTATTGCAAATAACAGTTAAATGCCATTTGCAAGTTTTTTTATATATATATTTAATTCTTGCGTTGCTATGTCATTGACGCGCTATTTGCCTCCAGCTTCTTTTTTATTTCACTCCGACGGTTTTGAGCTGCTTGTTTTTTTTCCGGGATCGTACGGTCGCCGCCGCGCGTGCCGCCTCTCACGTTGTGTCTCCTGTCTAACGCGCTCCCCTGTCACTAACTGCACGAATAGGCCGAGGACGAGCTTCGCAGCATCCAGCGCAAGCTGGGAACCCTGGAGAATGACTTCGACATGGCCCAGGAGGCCCTGCAGGGAGCGCAGACCAGCCTCGAGGAGAAGGACAAGGCGCTGACGGCGGTAAGTCTGCTCCGCTCGGGCGCGAAGGGTAGCTAGTCTGACCGGCGTCGCGCGCGGCGTCCTATGCCTCCTGTAGACCGAGGAGGAGCTGCGCGCTCTGCAGAAGAAGCTGCAGCAGACCGACAATGAGCTCGACACCGCCCAGGAGTCGCTCACCTCGGCTAACCACAAGCTGGAGGAGAAGGACAAGGCCCTGGCCATTGTGAGTCAGGCCGGCCGACCGAGCCGCGCGCCGGAGCATGCGCCAATAATGCCTCTTTGTTGTCCAGACGCCCATGATCGCTTCTCTGTGCGCCGCTGATGTGAAGCTGATGTGAAGCTGCAACTGCTTCGGTGTGGAGTTTTATTTGTTAGGACAAGCTTTAGAGTTTGAAAAAGGTGTTGAGTTGGCCTGACAGCCATTTCAGTCCTCGATGTATGTATTAAATCCCATATAAATGTTCCTTTCTTTTAAACGATAAGCAGTACAATTAGTTAGCAATAACATTCATTATTGCATTCTGATTTTTGATCATATTAATTTACACATTGTCTTGTAACATTTCTTCAAAGCGAAAAGTTTTTTAAGCTGACAAAGTCAAGCCAACGGCAATTGTTCATGTTAACAATTGCCGTTGAATTGTTGGATTCAAATGAAAGTCATTACCATGCCTTAAACGGCCGAATAAACGGCCTATAAACTTAATAATAAACATAAACTTAATAATATAGCCTCATAAATTTAAACGGCCTATAGATTAACTATTTTACTTTTAAACGTGTAGAAAGTAGATAACGTAACATTACCGGAGGAGGCAAGAAATGCTTACCATTCCATTCAAATATTGTTAACGAAAAAGCTTGTTAAACCGTAACAAAAGTGCAGCAGCTTTTACTATGCGTCCTTACTTTACCTACCTTTGCTTACTGTTCTGTTAATTTAATATTTTCCCTCATGCCAAGTTATTTTTGCCGTGTTTGATGGCGACTTTTTGAGTGGTTGAACTGTTTTTTTCCTAACTTTTTCGCACTTCATCATATTACCCTATGTGCACGTTTTCGTTAAGTTTATTTTACAGTTTACACAGTTCTATATCCACATCTTCCAGAGTTGCAATGCATAATGCATGGAGAGAACATTGCCGTAAAACTGCACGCTATTGTGACCTTATGTGTCCTTCTACTGTTGTATTGGAAGTCCTTCCATGCTGTGGTGGGTATATTAACGAGTTCGTTTGCGAAATACCATTGCTGGATATAATTGTGCTGTGCTGATATTTGGGCAGTGTTGTGGCATCGTCCGGCGTATATAATGTCTATTTGTGTCTTGGTCCATTGTGTATCGCTCTCGAGCACTGCCCCATTGGTCCAGATGTCCGTTAGATGGCGATGTCCGTTAGATGGCTCGGTGTGCCATCAGGAGCAAGCTAACGGGTACATTCGAGGCTCGTGGGTCGCGACGAACCCTGCCGATTCGGCCTGTCTCGACGACGGGTCCGCAGCACGGGCATAGCACACCTCTGTCCCAAGCGCGGCCCATAAAAGGCGGCGATCTGAGTGCCGAATACAGCACGGCTGTGGTGCTGGACTGACTGACTGAGATCAGCTGAATGAGCCGCGCCACCGTTATACCGGTCCACATCACCTGCCTCACTCCTTCCACTCCTCCTAATGTCGTGAATCAAAGGGTGCGCCGACGTGTTGCCCGCACCTCCTTTAGTCGCCATACCATTCATCAGATACCCCCCCCCCCCCCCCCATTCACTGTCTCTCAGTGTGGACATTTGCGACTGGCGATTTCCTAAACGGTACCCATTAGCGGCGAAACCGTGTCATATCAGACAAGAAGCTTCGCGCCTACAAGTACGGCTTTAACGGACTTGCCGTGCTGAAACATGTTCACCCTGACTAAAGCGGTCACTTTCCGTGCTGATCTCAGCCGTGATAGACTCCACACTGTCAGTCCGCGTGTCGTCAGCGGTGGCCGCCGCACGTGTGTGCCCCCGCCGGCACACACGTGTGGCGCCGGCGGCAGCCCGCATAAGGCTCGGCCGTGGCGTACCGGAGCTGGCGCTGACTCATAGGGCGGCCTGGTGCGACGGCGCGCCGCGCTGGAAACAGCCAGGATTAGCCAGGAACCTCCGGCCCAGCCCAGCCCGCCAGCCGACGTGGCGGCCGCCCGGGTCGAATTACAATAACGGAGCTGTGCGAGTTGTGGTTCAAAGAAAGGATTGGCAAAAGTTAGGATATGATGGGAATGCACTGGTAAAAATGGTATTGATTTAAGTTAAACAATTTATTATTTCATTGGCCTCGTCGATTATATATTATATGGTATTGGCACCTAATGTAGAACGGATTTGAATAATGTGTGCGGTGTTCTGGTTCAATTTAAAGGACGGGATTAAACAAACATAAACTACTATTTTCCCATTTTTCAATTCTGCTCAAATTAAGTCACAAGTGCACTGTGCATAACCTAAAAAGTCCAATAATCCTGATTAACTCAGTTGTTATCGGCACATTCTCTTTGGAACTCCTAGTCTTTACCTACTCCTAAAAAGAACTATAGAAAAGTCGTTTTCCCATATCCAAATTATTCTCTTTGTGTGCGAAACAGATATTTATGCTATTTTGGTTACAATATATTTGCCGAACAAATTAATATAGGTATAACCAAATTGAATTGAATACGTTTACGCGAAAATCGCGATGAGTATGTCCTCTGTACCTACTAATTATTTGGTAGCTGCACTACTGCGATAACAATTGTGGTTACTGAACAATGCGCTTCATAACACAAATCCACCGTAACCTACATATTTGGAACAGATGAAACTAAATAGTTTCTAAAGACTGGAACTTCCCCTTGACAATATTGTCAAGGGGAATTCCACTAGCATAACAACTCGAGTCCGATCAGTCGATTGCTGTTCAACACGGTTTCCTAATATTTTAACCACTTCCTAATTCCTATGTCGCTTTCTGTCGAATATGTTTTTCGTAAGTTTTTTTTGTTTGCGCCGTCAGACGTCCGTAATTTGTCGGTCAGCTAGACTGGGCAGAGGATGACAGGAGGGCATGGGCGGGGGCAGAATCGGACGTCCGCATGCCACCGGCGTTTTTTGGCGACACACCATGGCCGAACATTCCGGATATCCTCACACCGGACCCGACAGCGTGGCTCGTGGCGAACTCACACGTCCCGAGCAGCATGGAATTTGATGCCAACCTGAAAAGGGTTCCTTCACCCGTTGGTCGCACGGATGAAGGATGAATTTCTAAGCACGCACTAAGACAATTATTGTCATTGGTCAGGAGTTCCCCGTTGGTCGTTCTGTTCTGCGTGTGGAGCGTGGAGGAGGACCAAACCTGGCGTTTGCCCCGACCCTGCCAGCCGTGCTGCGGCGCCCGCGGCTCGGCGGCCGCCGCCGGACAGAAATACACCGCCGTCGCGTGACGTCACGGCTCCTCCTTTTAAAGTCAACGCCGACCGTCGCCTCCGACGCGCATGCAGCGAGGGGAGATCAGTGCCAAGACGGCGTACTGCCGCAGCAGCTACGTCCGGTCCTGCTGCCGCCCGCCGCATCGGTGTGAAGCAAACCAGACGATGCACGTGATTGTGCGTGTGGGAGAGTAAGAGGATTTCTCCTCGAGAAGTGAGCGAGTGGTGACGTTTCCCTGAAGTTACTCAAGAGTCAAGAGAGAGCGAGCGGCCAGCAAGAGCGCTTTCCGGGGAGAAGAGGCGCTCTGGCGTGTTACGCTATATCTGCGTTGCAGTCTCGGGTCCCCGCGACTGGTGCCACCGACGGCAAGCTTTGGTTTGCATAGTTCGCAAGAGGTGGCGCTACAGTGTGTTTACGTCACTGGTTCAGGCTCCGTTGTATCAGCTGACTGCTTGTGCAGCGCAATATGGAGGAGAGAGGTGGTGGTCGGTCGCTGCGTGATCGGCCAAGAAGCTTTGTGGCAAATGCGGACGGTATAAATGGGAATTTGACTCCCGCAAGTTCGACATCTAGTCTCAGTGAATTGGACAATGCGTATACGGACAGTGATAATAACAACGTGCGGCAACGACGCCGTCCAGCAAGTCGGAGTGGGCTAGGTGGAGCAAGCGGGACCGATGATGAAAGTGATCAAGAAATACTCGAGCTTTCAAAACTTCGGTGTAGTGGTGAGAGGACAGAAGTGGCCCAGGAACGGGTCAGCAGGCGGAATAGGTGTGCAGATTATCCTGGACTCGCGTTCGGCTCTTCAATATTCAGCTCGAACACTATGATGAAATTTAGTGTAATCAAGAATGAACTTCACAACATAATGTCGGTGCAACTCAAAAGGGTATGTATCTTCACCTAATACTTGTCTTACGACCGTGTTACGAAAGTTGTCCGTGTGTTTCGATAGTGAATACGTGGCACGTGCCATCCCGTGTGCCTCTGGAGAGTTAATTGTTTGACTATGACGTCACACCTGATCAAGGTCGCCCTTGTCAGCGCCGTGATTGAATGATTGGGACTTCGATTGATACAAGACTATAGCTACTCGGTCCCTTGGGTTCTTAGTCTTCCGCGAGTTGACTATTGCAATATCTTCACTCGGTGAATCGCTGCTTTCCACTCATCAAATTTCTCCTGGCGGTACCCGAGCCAATCCTGGGTGTTTCCAGTGGTTCTCAAACTTTTGCCGCCTCTCTTTATCGTAGCTGCAGACTGCACTCTGATTTATTTCCGTTCATTTTTCAGATGAAATTGATTATATTTGTGATGTTACACTTGTATCATTACTTGCAATGAACAAGGGCAAACTAAAGTAATTGAACGCATGCAATATTTGCAACGACGGTAGCTTCAAATAAGTTGTGAACCACCGACAGGTGTATGCACACACCTTTTTGTTAAACCTATCCCATCTAATGTCCCTTTTACGGCATCGTTTGGATATGACCAAATAGAGGCATCCACTCTCTGCTCTGGGATTGGCCGGAGTTGCGGCCTCGGGCGACTTGCCTTATATGGAACTATACTCAGCGCGGAGGCATACTGCCGCTCGCCCGTTCAGTCTTTCGAGCTTCGGAGCGGAGGGCGGTGACCAAACCGCGCGAGCTGTGTAGGGAGGTGCACAGTGGAGTGATACGTGCGGTGTTCAGTGCAAACGGACAGCAACAAATTCTTAGCAAATATGAGCGGCCAGGCAGCGTCGCTTCTAGATGTGCTGAAGAAGAAGATGAACCAGTGTAGGGAGGAGCTGGAAGCCAAACAGGATGAATATGACGAGCAGAAAGCTCAACTAAGCGAGGAGTCCCGTCGCAAGGAAGAAGTGGGTAGATTTAATCTGATTTTTGTGTTGTTTGGAGCTGAAACAAATCAATTGGTTGTGCTTGAACGTAAATTTGTGCATTCTCTGTATGCATTGATCTTCCATTGATCTTATATAATTCCATTGCTCTTCCATTGATAGCGCATACCTATTCATATTTTATCTAAGCTTCGCTTGCATGGGTGTGTGTGTGTACGATAGGTAAATTGATTTTCATACGCATTCATAGAAACTTACAATCGCAACCTGTTCTTGAGTCATTATATATTATAATGGATCGTAAAGATGTGTCGCAAAATGAGTTGCTGGGTAGGCACATTCTGAATGTCTTTTCTTATGACACGCTTTGCATTACTTATTCACAGTTCATTTGCCGAAAATAATTTGCCAAAATAATTTTTCGAAGTGTCTGAATGAGTGACGGTGTATATCTAAAAATATTTTCGTTCGTTCCTTCGTGGAAGTTTTCCACAGACTCCTTGAAGCATTTTGGACCTTCATAATATATGTGCTCAGTGGAATACTTACAAATTAGATAAAAGTATATGGGGCAAATCAAAACTTTTTACATCAGCTACCTCAGAAACTCTGAATCTAGCGGCGCTGCCCATCTCCCAGGCACGTAACCATCACTGGGGTCACTGGGGATCAGTCCCCATCCCCAGTAACATTTTCGGATTTTAACATTACGAAGTGCCTCCGTCCCGCCTACTTTCGGAAGGTGGTTACGCCTATGCCTCTTCCTGTAAAGATTCAGCGAATATTGATGAAAGCCAAGAACTCAAGAGTAAACTGAGCTTCCACTAAATTATTTCCATGCATCGCTCGTTGGGTTGATGTAAACTTTCCGATGATTTGGGGGCAACTGGCCTTCCACCCTCTTACCCGCATCCCCGCGAAACTAGCCCAACATGACACGATATGAATATGCGATTTTGGTCTGGCGAATGCCATGCTAGTTTTTGTTTTACGAATTGTAAATGCATTATTCTTTCGTGATGCAGCGTAACCGAATCGGGCGTATTTGTCATAATATTGTGAAAGGTTTAGTGGAGCTGTCTTGGGTCAAATCATCACATGCTCATTTCAGTTGGAAATGTACCTGTGTCTATAATGTATCGTATCCCAAGCAACTGCATGTGAGGCTTCGTTAAACATACCCCTTTTGCCTTATCTTATCAGTAACTTATCAGCGACTCATCAGCAACGTATCCGAGACTTTCCTATCAGCAACTCAGTTACTCAGCGACTGTTGTTGACTTCCTTGTACCCACTTTACATCCTATTTGTGCGTTCACTTCGCGACAGTCTCTCCCATGTCTGGCCGTGCGTTCCCGCCGCCTTGAGAGTCATCTCGCCAGGTCACCCCGGCTCAGCCCGGCCGGTGGGCGCGCGATCCGCCGCCGCCTCCATACCCATATATGGTGTTCACTGCTCGGCCAGAGCCGCCATTGCGGGTGGGCGCCGCCGCCGCACCGCACCGCTCGGGTCGGAAGCAGCCGCCGTTCAATGGATCGTGCACGGGTTGCGGCTGAGTCAGCAGGGGTGGCGCCTCCTGTCTGCAGGGTCTCTCTCTCTCTCTCGGAGACGGACCTGTTGCTAGGGCCGCCGTCTGATCGGCGCCACCCTCCCCTGCCCTGCCCTCCCTCACCCCCGATGACCGATCAACCCGGCACCGCCCGATCCACAGCATTGCCGGAACTGGAAAAGGTCACGCGTGGTTTTGGTTTTCTGCTGTTGAGACTTGAGGCGATAACTTGCAGATAATTAGCAAAAGCAAAAATGTTCGGCACTTTTCCGACCTCGCTTCTGATACCTGCTCAGATCTCAGTTTCTCCTTCAGGCATTTTCCTTCAGTCCGATTCGGGTTCCAGTCCGATCCGATCCGATTCAGTCTGTAATGAATGTGTTGCCTGTCTGCCGGTTGTGGCCGACATCGCTCGCGTAACCCCGCGAACGGCGCCCTTTGTACGTAGTGCGCTTCTCTCGTCTCCTCTCCTCCCCCACCGAGTGAAAGTCGGAGCACTTCTTACTCCGCCCGCCTTGGCGACGGGCACGGGATGAGCACCCCTCCACTGCTGATGAGGCTTTCTCTCACTTCCCGGGATGTAGCACGCGCACCCTATCACCAAATGAATCCTTTCTCTGCTGATCCCTCGTGACCGATCGGTTCGGCCTGTACTCCGAATATGGTCATCGGACGTGGATATATCAGACAACTGCGCTCTCCTGTCTGCTTTCCCGAGCTCCGCTGAGCCGCTCCTCTCTCCCCGTTGTGAAACTGTATCCCAGCAGGGCAGTTTGGCGGCCTCGCCACTCCGACCTCCCCACCATCGTCTGGCCATGTACCGTCCGCCGCCCGCCACCAAATTTGGTGCGTCCGCCTCACAGCCGGCGACTCAGCCCAGAACGGGCATGGCTCCGACCAGCCGCCCCAGAAACATCACCGCCGCGCCGCGGCGAACGGCGGCTGAATAGACGTGGTGGTAGACCCGGAGAGCATTAGTCAGGCTGGCGGCGCGACATAGCGTCCGGCACAGGCGCTACGGGGCGCCATGGTGCCACACCCTGGACCCATGGACCGGGGCTGCAACAGCCCGGCTCCGCGCTACGCCGTGCGGTGACGCTGCGCGTGCCACAGCATGGCGTCATCCACCACACCTCGTGCCCCCCCCCCCCCCTCTCCGGTCCGTGCGGCGTGCGGTACGGCCGCCGAGGGGT
This sequence comes from Chirona hameri, assembly GCA_036785665.1. NCBI lineage: Eukaryota > Metazoa > Arthropoda > Thecostraca > Balanomorpha > Balanidae > Chirona > Chirona hameri. Next base: position 278,228 of record JAXIVJ010000232.1, on the reverse strand, counting down.
GCTATACCGAGATAGACTGGTATGCACTGATTGGAAGGCGGTGTCGTGTCAAGTTAGCCGGCTCTACTGCTCTGTAATGCCGACCGGCGCGACTGCCCGCCTGGTGATATGATGAGACATACTGGCAGACAAAACTGAAAACGATGGTGCCAAATAATGTGTGTCTGCCTCATCATGTGTGCGTGTGTATGGTGTGTGTATGGGTGGTACATATGGTACAATGGTATGCGTGCTGAGCTCTGACGCCTCGGTGAGGCTATGTGACGGGCGTACCTGCGCGTGCGTCTGACTGTGCCGCCTGTTTCGTCACCGCGGCCCTGTGTCCGGTCCGGTCACCTCTGACCTAAATGCGTCGCCCCTTGTTCCATTGTTGTCTCGTTTGCTGTTTTTGACCCACATGTGTCCCTGTTGGGCAATGTTCTGTGTCTGGTCGTGTCCGGCCTCTGGCGGTGCACTGAACTCAGTGTAGTCTGGTGTGGTGTTGTATGTTATATGTACCCCGTGCCGCCGGTATCCTCTTCTGATCTCGGACCCTCGGGCGGTGTGTGACAGGCGGAGGGCGAGGTGTCGGCTCTCGGTCGCCGTATCCAGCTGCTGGAGGAGGACCTGGAGCGCTCAGAGGAGCGTCTGGCCACCGCCACCACCAAGCTGGCCGAGGCCTCCCACTCGGCTGACGAGTCCGAGCGGTACGTATCACTTCCTCGCCCCCCCCCCCCCCCCCATCCGACCCGTCCCCGAGGCGGGGCACTGGGCTGGAACGGGCCGCCTACCTGCCTCACATCCCGACTAATGGGGGTCCCGACAACACGCAACAACACCGGACTACCAAAGATAACGTGACACAGGGAAATCAACACGGCCATATTGGCAATGATTAGGGGAGTTTTCCTAACCGCAGACCGGACACAGACAGCATACTATGTTAGTGTAAATAACGCAGGTGGCGCTGCTAGTCAGAACACTAAAATGTCACTCGCCTTTGAGAAAGCATAAAATGGGGACGGGGGTCTTTTCAGTTACATAGAGCCTGTTTTAGTGGCGCTTCTAACCTCCTCCAAGTTGCTCCAACTTGCAACTGTCTGTGCATTAGTATAGGACAGTTGCAAGTTGGAGCAACTTGGAGGTTAGATGTGCCACGGGAAGAAACCCATAGCTCGCTCCCCGCTAATACCTTTTCTGTTGTTATCATTTTTTTCTTCACTGGAGCGTCCCGGGGTTCACGTAACGCGATCGGTATGCTCCGGTGACGTCACATCACTGCAGTGTGGATTGGGCTGGGTGTGGGGTATGTTTCCATTGCGGTCGGTGGGTTCCGGCTAGAGCTGCCACTTTTGAGTCCGGAGGTCCGCAGTCTGGACTTTTGGAGCCCACAAGGATTTCAGTTGATAATTTCAAGACAATCCAAGACAAATTGACAATCCAAAAGTGGCAGCTTTACTGCCTACACACTGCGGCATAGTGCGTAAGCAATGTTGCGCTGACGTCCCCGTGTGTTGCTTACAAATGTGAACAATCGCTGTATGAGAGGTCAATGTAAGGGCCATTCAGAGATCCATCAGGTATGTCGATTGATCTAACTGTGTGCTGCGTGTATTCTGAGCTGGATTGCATTGTGCTTCGCTCGAACTGATAAAGCCCAAGGTTAGTTCTAACAACTTGGCATGCTGAGCTCATTTTACTTATGTTTTTATTCATTTGTTTTTATTTGGTGTGATTCCGTAGTCTCCCCCTACGTTTTTATTCATTGTTTTTATTTTTCGTGTGTGATTCCGTAGTCTCTCCATTCGACGTAACTCTGGTGTAACTTTCTCCAATAGCAACTAACCAGTTCCGAGCTACCAAGTAATTATCCGAATTAGTTATCCCACCCAGTGTGTGTCCCCGCCTTCTATCACCTTAGTATTACCACCCCACACCTGCCTGGTGTGTGCCTGTGTGTTTGGCTTCCACTAACGGCCGACCGGCGCTGGCAGCGAGCGGAAGGCTCTGGAAAGTCGCACAAACACGGAGGAGGACCGAGTCTCAATCCTGGAGGCGCAGCTCGCCCAGGCCAAACTGATCGCTGAGGAGGCCGACACAAAATACGAGGAGGTAGGAAACGTGTAACGGCGCGAGGGCAAGGGGATCCACACGGGCACCCGTACGCTCAGGTGACAAATGACAACTTAAGACATTCATTAACAAACAGAAAAGGCATTTTATAAAACAAAAAATTGGTTCCCGGCTAGTCGAAGGACTAATTGAGCACGATTATGTCGCTTCATTTGAATCTTGCCGAAATTCCGTAGCCGGTTGTCATTTGCTGACCTGTGCGCGAGTGCCGGTGTGCCGTGTATATCTGTGTGTCTGTTTTCGGATGTCGGTGTCTGACTACGGGTCCCGGCGCGTCACAGTATGCGCAAGGTGCTGGAGAACCGCAGCCTGTCGGACGAGGAGCGCATGGATGCGCTGGAGAACCAGCTGAAGGAGGCCCGCTTCCTGGCTGAGGAGGCCGACAGGAAATACGACGAGGTGACCGAGCTGTGTGCCGTGACATCTGACCCCTGACCTCTGCTGACATCTGACCTCTGATGTCCGTCCGGAGTGATAGTAAACTCAGCTTATGCCTCCATTGTGACGTCTGGCCCCTCAGGAAGTCAGCAAGTCAGGCGTCCAGCGCGGATGTTTAGGATTATAGTCAACACTAACTAATCCCTTGTTTCGATGACTTCTGTCTGGTACGGTCAGCTTGAGCCGTGCCAGTTCTACCTCCTAATGGTGTCTTTGTGTGCTGTGAGCCGAACTAATCAGCCCATAGTTCTCCCGCGTATAACCCGCGGTCGGAGATAATTCTACCAGTTAGATGCCGGGAACGTCTTTGACCCAGGAAGCTGGCTCCGCTTGTTTGTGGTGTCTGCCGTAACAGCGATTCACAGGGAAGATGACTTCAACCGGAAACTTTGCGATGGGCGTAACGACCAGCAGACGATGTCTGGTTGCATGGTGTTTGTCGACAAGTAGTAGCTGGAGGCAATCTTCGTCAAAACATTGGCTTGCCGATTGGCTACATATTCAGTGGTTGCTGCCGAGCAGTTTGTGATTTCTCTCTTAACTGGTGTTGATATCCGATCAACCATTAAGATTCTCGTCACAAAATATTTAGCTTCATCTTCACTATGGACATTCTCGCGCGCTTTTCAATTTCATGGACCCTGTCCGTGGCATCTACGCCGTAATCTCGCCCCGTTATCGCCGCATTCGTCTCCCTGCACCATGTGTGCCGCGGCTGACGCCGGTGCGTCACGCTCGCCGTCCCCAGGTGGCCCGTAAGCTGGCCATGGTGGAGGCCGACCTTGAGAGGGCTGAGGAGCGCGCCGAGACTGGCGAATCGTGAGTGGCGTGACCCTATGTGACCTTTAGTGACCCGCTGACCCGGTCGTGACCTGGTCGTGGCCTTACTGTGACCTGAGCCTGATTTGTCCCGGCTGTGACCTGCTGTTGCCCGGCTGTGACCTGCTGTTGCCCGGCTGTTATGACTGCACGACCTCCACAGCCCTTCTCGCATGCTGCCCGGCTGGTCCGGCCGCCACACCGCCCGACAGCAGCAGCACGCCTGGGTCGGCTTCTTTTTGTGTTATTTTTGCGCCTGCTACTGTGTTTTTTTCCGTGGTTACGGTTTGGTTTTGGTGTGGTGTTTGCCCGTTGTGTGCCCGCACCGAGGTATTGCACTTGTGACTGCATGTCGGCTGACTGGGCCCCGGTACGTTGTCACTCGCCAGGTGGCGCGCAAGGTGGTGATGCTGGAGAATGACCTCGAGCGCGCCGAGGAGCGGGCTGAGACTGGAGAGACGTAAGTACACGGGTCTCTCGCTTCGCTCCTTCATTGGCACCCATCTTCAAATTTATCACTTATCGTCTTCAGATCTTATCACTTATTACCGGATGTTTTTACAATCCATATAGTGGTGACGTACCGTGCCATCCGGAGCGTCAGAGTTAAACTCATCGAAATATGTTGTTATCTCCGGATAGCATCCGCCCTCAGACTGATCCATTTGTTGCTTCCATCTCCTCTCAAGATAGGCTTCGCTTAGTTTATGGTAAGTATGGCCTGACGTGAGCAGCTTTGTCACTACCTTAGTGTATTGGATGGTTATGTTAGATCACTTCTTATAGATAGCGGTCAAGTCAATATCATTTCATGTCCTCTGGGCACTCCTCCCTCGCCAGTACCAATCGAATCAGGTGAGTCCTGATTCTTCGGTCATGTACGGTGCACGGTGCGGCTCGAACCTTCCTTCTGGACTCGCTCCCCACCTTTCACCTGCTTTGTATTCCCCGTACAGCACCGTCAGATCGCCACTGGCCAGCATCCAGACAATCTCCAGCGCATGGCTGTCGTGTTGCACATTTATTTATTCATATCTGCTCCGCGCCCCGCTGCGAAGCTGAGTTTATTCTCTCGACGAGATGTACATACCCAGCGGTTTCTCCCGGATTGCTGCAGCTCCCGTTTTCGGTTGTAATGTATGCACTGCTATCTCGCTACCACAAATCATCGGTAGGGTTGCATGTCATGATGCGGAATGTATGCTGGTGCCAAAACCTGATGCAGAGATGAAACAAATGCTAAACAGCGATGCAAACTGCTAACACTAATATTTTGGTCATGCAAAAACAATGGATAAAACAAAATTGATTTACTATTTCGAAAACTCGGACTGTCGCAAACTTCACAAAATAACTTCGATTTTCCTTCAAAGAACATAATGTATAAACAGCTCCTACCTAAGCAACACAACTTCACTGTCTTGTTTTCCTCGCTCACTTCATTTTTTTATCTGCTCACTTCTGTTGACCTCTGCTGACCGTGCCGCCCACAGTAAGATCGTGGAGCTCGAGGAGGAGCTGCGTGTCGTAGGCAACAACCTGAAGTCGCTCGAGGTGTCGGAGGAGAAGGTAAGACCCGACGCTCCCCCTTCTCCCCTCAATTCGCAGTTCGCACTGGCGCTGTATTGTTCGGAGTATTCATCTTCTTAGGAGGCCACTTGAATGGTGCCTGATGATTGCCTTCCATATAAGGCTAGACGTGCATCTGAGCGTTGTTGTCGCTGAATCGCTCATCAAGCTTTGGTAGTTGCGAAAGTTGATCGTATTGAGTTGCGCGGTTCGTTCTCTTGGTTCGCTGCTGAATCCGACATGCATTATGTATTGCTGTGACAGTCGAATCTCCAGTGTATGGTCGCAACACAAGTGGTGCTGGTGGTGGTGATCCTTAGTGCAGGGAGTGCAGAGCTGCGCCGTGTCCCGCCTCTCGCGGACGGCAGCAGTCAGCAGGCGCTTCGCTGCCGTCTGCGCCGTCTTCTAACACCCGGCAACTTAGACGCCACTGGCTGTGAGCCGCCCGAGGCGTCAAGACGGGAGCAGAGACTCACTAGGGAGAGGGTGGGACCCTGATGAGCCATAATTCAAGGTGGCTGAAGGGCTGTGTGCGCGCGCATCGTCCCACCTCAGAGGACCTTGAACAACCAATTCGATCGCTGGGGTTGGAGGTTGACCTTCCTTTGCGGATAAAGTGGGGCTAGTCGGCTGATTGGGATTGCGATAGACTGAGGGCGGGACCCCTGAAGACTGCATGCGTGCCTTTTAGAGTTCCGCGCCTCTGCTTATTTGACCCGTTAATCCTGGCTATAATCGCCGCCGCCGACTGTGCGGCGTCCCGGGTCCCCTTTGTCTGGCCTCATACTGAACGCCACCGGTTGTTCTCTAGGCCAACCAGCGTGAGGAGGCGTATAAGGAACAGATCAAACAGCTTACGAACAGAATGAAGCAGGTAACCCGCCGCGCCCGCGAGCGCCGCCGGCCGCATGCCCGAGCGGCCGGCGAGCATGCAGTGGTGGCCCGTGGTGTGACCTAGCGTCGCAGGCCGCGCCCGTGACCGGAGCGGACCTGGCATCTTCTCTCGACTGTCGTCCCAGCCCGCCCCGCCCGCCCGCCCGCCCGACCCCGCCCCGCCCGGACCCCGCCCGCCCGTCCAGCGTGCACAAAGTGCCCAGTCCCACGGCGACTAACCCGTCCGGCCGGCCGAGCCTGCGGTGACTTGACGTGACATCTCTCCGCCCGCCGCGCCGGCGCGCAGTCCAAGGAGCGTGAGGAGGAGTATGAGAAGCAGCTCAAGGTTTACACCCAGCGGCTGAAGCAGGTAGAGCCGCCCCCCGTCCGGCCGTCTCACCCGACTGCCGCTGCCTCATCCGGCTCTAACCGACGCCCTGCCCCGGCGCTCAGAGTGGAACTCAGCGACATTATCTGCCTATGAATTATCGGAAACTTGATGGGTGTAGAAATGCACAAAAGGGGTTTATCGAAAGTCCGAAGACGACAGGTCTGAGGACTAACGATAAATAGCAACTTCTACATATTGCTTTCAAATTGAAAACTGAAAAATAAAGACTCGGAGTTTCCAATAACTTACAGCAGTTCAATGTCACTGTTCCGGCCTCTGCGCGCTGTGTAACCCAGCCATATGCGTTGTATAACCCCTGTGTTGTCCCGTGTGTGCCGAGTGCGGTGACTAACGCAGTCGGCATGCGGCCTGCGCGTGCGGTGTGCGTATATGCGTGCCACTGACGGCCACGCTGTACCTCAGGCCACCCAGCGGGAAGACATGTTCGAGAAGCTCCAGAATGACAGCGAAGGGCGCTGGAAGGAGGTGAGACTCACCGCCAAGTAGCGGGAGGGGATAACCACATCTGCCAAGTAGGCAGTGATGGTTATATTTCATTGCTATTCGCTGCCGTTCATCAAAATTGTTCATATTAGAGATACTTCAAATTTCAAAGATCGATCGGTTACTTTTTGCTTTAAGACTACCTACTCTTCGTTGCCATAACTCCTGATGGAGTTCAGCCAGCAAGGGTTATTTGCAAGAGCGCAAACATTGATTTGCATTAATTGTCATTTATGTAAGTTTGGGTTTCGATAACGCTGGCATAGCTGCTAGACTGATCCTGTCGCGATAACGCGCTGACGCCTGCTCATGACTGGCGCTGTGTAACCATGGGCGGTAAGTGTACTACCACATAAACGGACTGCTCTGTTTCGCGCATAAAGCCGACTCAAACTCATGAACGCGACACGTGGTAACTGCCAGCGTCTCGTTTCGCTTCGTCTCTCTTTTGCCTCAGGGTGTGACTGGACGGAGCACCGCGTCAATATGACTTAGTGACATGATGCTTGTTCAACATCGTTTCCACATTTCTTGTGCAACTTGCGCTTAGAAACCGTAACCGTAAACCGTAGAGCCTCTGTTCCAACGAAAACTCACAGACAAGTTCTACAATTCGGAGACATTCAGAGACTATCATTGAACATAGAATAAACCATTCTGCACTTTAAGTTCCCGATCGGTCACTAGTGTACAGGCTGAGTGCGTGACACCTTCAGTGTGGATGTCGTATGACAGCGGTGTCCATGGCCTGTGTGGCGTGTTGACGTGTGTGGCGCGTTTGTCCGGTGCCCGTTCTGACCTGTGCTGCCCGCAGGCTGAGGCCCGCGCTGAGTTCGCTGAGCGCTCCGTCCAGAAGCTGCAGAAGGAGGTGGACAGACTGGAAGGTACGGGCTTCACTGACTATCCTGTCTTACTGCTCCCGCCCCCGCCCCGCCGCCCGTGACAGAGGGTGTTTTGTCGGATGAACGCGAGGGTGATGGGTGATGATGGGGCTCGTTTGAAAACGGGACCAGTTGTGGGGACTGTTTGGAATGGGACGTAATGGCACGGTCTCCACTTGTAGGCCCATAAACGGGTTCTGCCTCACCTGAAATTTGTCTCCCTTGATGAATCAGGCTAGTGCCATACGATTCTACCGACCGGAGTAGCTGCTCTTGGCCCCAATGGTGCCTCCCACCGCAGAGTCATGCTGGGATGGCCTGGGCAGGATCCTAGAACATAGGGGATAGAACACAGCTGACAGGGGTAGCTGTTTCGTCCATCTTTGGTGCACTGTGAGACTGGGTTGTCTTTATTTTCAAGCAGCGTTCGGATAGACCGCAGTTAGCCACGCGCGCCTGCTAGCGGGCAGGTAATCATTGCAGTTCACCTGCAGGTAGCCCCGCGCGCCTGCTAGCGGGCAGGTAATCATTGCAGTTCACCGGCACAGTGCCTTGGTCAGGTAGCCACGCGCGCCTGCTAGCGGGCAGGTAATCATTGCAGTTCACCTGCACAGTGCCTGTGTGGCAGTGTTCATCCAAGACTACTGTCTGGTATCGACAGGAAGCCTTGCTATCCTTTCTTCCTTCCATATATTCCTCTGTCCCGCCTCCGCCCCAGCGAACTACCTTCGGAGGAACCGGACGAGCATTGCCAGTCGAATTTCTCCCTCATGTGTTTTGTGCTGCATGGTGTGATACTAGAAGACAATTTTGAGAATGCTCTTCATTTTTTTGTTGTTGCAGTAATTGTCATGCTCGCCTGCATTTTTGTTAAACTAATTGCCTTTTTACTTGGCCTGGCAATTTTATATTTTTGTTCGAACGTACTGCTTTGCCCGTGTCGTGTCTGCTTGGCGTGATTTTTAGTTGCCCGTTGGTGTTTTTGCCCACCTGGCTGTGCGTTTGACCGCCGTGCGCTCGCTGCGGCTGCGTGTTGGTTCGGTACAGACCAGCTACTCGAGTCGCGTCAGCAGCAGAAGGTCCTCGAGGACGAGATGGACACAACGCTGAAGGACATTCAGAACCTGTGAACCCGCCGCGCGACCCTGCATGCTGAGAGCGCGCACCGGCAGCCGGTCAGGTGAGAGGCGAGGTCAGAGATCAGACGCGGCTGTGATTCTCACTCGGCAGACGTCCAGACACGGCGGCTGCTGTTGGTGCTGTTAGAGGTAGGGGATGTGGCGAGTTTTCCTCGAAGCTGTTCAGCCGATGACGTCAGGTAAATACCAGACTTGCCGTGTTTCCTCCTGCATGCTTGGTTTGGTCATCAGAAAGAATAAGCTTATCCTGATCCTTGCCGCCGGGCGCAGAGTATGCGTCTCCTGTCTACCATTATGACAATGCTTCCTTTGTGTACTGACTGTTTCCGATGTGTCTGATGTGTGTCCAGACGTGTCCAAATGTGTCCAGATTTGTCCGGGGAATCTTGTTGTTCGCTGCAAGTCTGTCTTGTTGCCTAATTTGCTTAATTTTCTAACTACGCATATGCTGTCATGCTGTGGCCATGGTTTAACTGCATTTTCAATGTCGGCATTCCGAATAACAAAAACTGTGCTGCAAAACGCTTTGCTCGAGTCATACTATGTGGGCTGCTCCAGAATGCAGAATCGGTGAATATGACCATTTGAATTGATAGTATGGGCTATATATGGGGATAGTATGGGCGATAGTACTCAGAACCTATCGTGGAAAACCTAAAACAGCACTTCCGAAGATTTCCTGGAAAGTTGCTTCAAAGGAACTGTAGGGGTTCAACATTAATAATCTGTTGTTCTACATGCATATCACGGATTCAAATGGTCTATGGCTCATCTACTCTGCTGCATGAATCAGCTCTTTGCTATCTCACATGGTACCTCTCATGGTAAATAACAAGAGATGCAGCGGCTGGCTGGGCCCTGATCGGGCAGTGCCGCTGGTTAATATGGCTGTTCGCGTGTTAACACTCTTGCTGCTGCTGCTGCTGCTGCTGCTGCTATGTTTGGTGACTGGCCGTGTGTCCGGGTGCACGTGAGGCCGCTGTCCCACGGCCGCCCACCACCGCCTCGCCTAACTGCCCGCCCGCCGCCTTACAGACGACCTTGTGCACGAAAAGGAGAAGTTCAAGTCGGTCTCGGACGAACTGGACACCACCTTCTCCGAGATGTCCGCCTACTAAACCGGCCAGCGCGCCTGCCGCGTGAGGCAGGGCGCCGGACCCGCGCTCCTCCGCCTTCGCTAACACCTTCCGCTTGGCTGTCAGCCGCCCAACGCGGCGCTTTGTCTGTCCTGACCGTGTGGGACGCACTCCGGGCCCGGGGGGGGGGGGGGGGGGGTCCCCGGCTGTCCCAGTGTAGGGGTGGTGCCCGTGCTGTGCTGACCCGGGACGGGTGAGCGGCCCGCCGGCTCCGCTGACCGACCGCGCCGCCCGCAGACGAGCTCGTCAACGAGAAGGAGAAGTACAAGGGCGTCGCCGACGAGATGGACACCGCCTTCGCCGAGCTGTCCGGCTACTAGAGCGCCACCGTCAGCGCGCGCCGCTGAGGGCACGAGCGGCCCGCGGCGGCGCGGCGCGCCCCCCGCGGCCGGCGCGGGCGCGGCGGCGGCGGCGGGCGCGCCCTCCAACACACTCCCACTGACTGATGATGCTGACCGGGCGCGCCCGCCGTCCGCAAACCGCCCGGGCCGGCCGCGCCGCGCGCCGCGCGGCCCCGCGCCGGTGCCCTCTATCGCAGCTGTCCCCCGCCGCCGGTCTCCTCCCGCCCCTTCCCAGACGCCCGCGCGCCTCCCCAGTCCCGCCGAGGACGCGCTCGCCGTCATGTGTTTGTTAGCTTGCCCAGAGAGAATGGTTATATATTATTATGTATGGGTTCGAGTGGTGCTTAGGAGCGAGTCATTTGCCTTAGTCCGGTCGGAGCGCGCAGCGGGAGGCTGCGTTGATGAGAAGACACCGCAAACTGTGCACAGCTGGTGATGTGAACTAAATAATCTAACAATTTTTAAGCCTGCTGTGTTTTCTCTGGAGGTGGAGCGAGTGACGTTGAAGCAAGGGAAGGAGGCGGACGCATAAAAATCGAACACGGGCACACAGTATGTGTCTGGACGTTACACTGCACTAGGCATTCTGCTGTATATGATAGAATCATACGCCGATAGTACCGACAGCTCTTCATGGGATTATATTACGAAATTCCTCTGCCTCGGTCGGACCGAGACCCTTAACACTGCTTATACGATTGGAGTACTAAGTATTTCAAGTGAAGTTCAGGCACACTCGAAAACGTGTCTCCACGGCGAGTTTTGTTTACAGTTTCCTAATGTGGGCTTGACACGGATCACCTCATTTATAACATTGAGTGACCCTCATATCATGCTTTCGAGTCATTGTCATCAGAAAACACTTGCATACCAGCACTTTGTATTTATAGTAATATATCACTACTGGGGGAGATAAGCTAGTGCAGCTGATTGTACGTACAATATGGTACACAACGCACGACAATTACACTAGTATATCGCTCACAATCCCCAAACACTAGTATATCGCTCACAATCCCCAGCGAAGTGCACGAACGAGTTCGCTAGGCACCTGACAGGTAGATGGATTGCTGCCACCTCAGTCAGTTGTTGCCAGAAAATACTACTGCGACCACCGAATATCAAAGCCACCAACAGATATCAAGAACCACCTGTTATAACTATATTTATTCAATGATCTCTGGAGTGGATCCCAGAGTAAGGAATATCAACGGATCGACAGAGTCTCATTAGACCTCATGAACAATGAACATATGTTACAGTAGATCTGGGATCCCAATGGATTAAAGCTAGCCACGGAGCTGGAGTCTCTTGTCTAATCAGTCTAGTCTCTAGTAGGATCTAGTGATAACACTTAAAGGGACTGTCCCACCTTTTTGAAAGTTGTCCAATCACACTTCAATTGTATGTCTACATGTCAGGCGAGGTCAGATCTTGGAATATATTAAACTTTTAGTTTTAAGCGGAAAGTTGGGTTGGTGACGTCATATTATTTTTTAATAACAGGGACATCCTTTTGTGCTGCCAAATGTATGACACAATTTTGTGTCGACATCTATTGCGCAGAAAAGGCGAACCACCCGGTGTCTAGATTGGCTTAGATTGCGAACCACCCGGGGATCGAGAAATGAAAGACGAAAATATTCCAAGGCTGACCTTAAAACAAGTCGACTATCATTAGCAGTTGGGTAAAGAGAGACGACGCTGTCGGTTTAGAGCCCCTATTAAAATACACATGGGCCTTATTTTTTACAGATGTCAAAATCAAACTCGAATATCTTTTTGATCAGATCATTGTGGTTGGTTTAACTGCTAATTTCAATGCCAAGCCATCAAAATGGGTATCTCAACTCAAATATAATGTTAAGATGGATAGTCCCTTTAATAAAGGTTCTTTCTCATGTAAGGAAGATTGCTACGCTACAGGGCTATGCCACCTTCCGGTACGCCAACAAGGGCAGGTTATACGTTGATGCCATCAGAGACAGGGTTATAGTAGATGGGTTCAAGTTCAAGTTCATGTATTACAAGGAGCGTCCACATAGTGGGTATTCTGCACCTAGTCATAGCTAACATGGCTCATGATGCAGCACACACATACACATTGAAAGCGATACAGTCAGCAGACACAGTCGATACAGTCAATCAGCGATTTAAAGCAGTCAGGAACGCGCGGCGCGAGCGGGCATGGACGGCTGCCGCTGGCAGTCGGTTCCACGCGGCGGCAGCTCGGTTCGGAAACTGCCGCTGAGTGGCGGTCAGCCGGACGCGAGGCAGATGGAGTGAGCCAACGCCGTCCGAAACAGCTTGAGTCTGGCGTTGGGAAGACTCGGCACTCGTCACAAATAGAGCACGCAGAGCGTGGGGCGACTCGCTGACAAGCAGCGCCCTGTGCACGTTCAGGCAGTCAAGGCGGCGAACAATTTCCGCGACTCTGCCATCCGAGTGCTTCAAGAGCAGGAGATATGTGGTCGCAGCGGCGAGCACCACTCACAAGCCTGGCAGCGAAGTTGATAATTCTCTGCACTCTACCTAGGTGACACTCGGCTGCTCCACCCCAGACAGGCAGGCAGTAGAGGATGTGCGGAAAAACTTGGACTAGGAGCATCAGCACCTCAGGAGTGAAATGGTGCCGAGTTTTGAAGAGGGACACGAGGATTGCGTTGCAGCGCAGAACGATTGAGGAGATATGGAGTTCCCAGGTGAGGTGTTGGTCGAGGAGTACACCCAGTACCTTCACTGAAGATGATGGGCAAATATCTGTGCCAGAAGTAGTGATGTGGAAGTTGTTGGTCTTTTTGAGGGAGGGTTTGGTGCCAACCAGCATGAAGTCTGTCTTTAGGGGTTCATTTTGAGGCTATTAGTCTGGAACTAGTTTTGTAAGCACTGGATGGACTCCTCGACCCGGGCTTTCAAGTTGGAGAGACCGACATCAGGAGTGGCGGAGTCAAGGAGTTGGGTGTCGTCGGTATAGGATAGTAGGAGGCCGTGGGGAAAGAAGTTGGGTAGATCATTGATGAAAATGTGGAAGATGATTGGACCGACTAGGGATCCCTGGGCCACCCCATGGGATAGGGATAGAGTGATTGAACCACCGCTGACCGTCTATCTCCGACCGCTCGGGTAGTCCCTAAACCACCCCGAGGGCACCCCGCACCGTTCAAGCTTACTGAGAAGGACGCCATGATCAATACTGTCAAAGGCTTTGCTGAGGTCAATCATCGTAATCGACGCGACATGGCCGTTGTCGACAGCCCTTGCCAGCCATTCCACGGCGTCGATCAGAGCGTCCAATGTCGAGTGACATGGACGGTAAGCATATTGCATTGGCGTCAGTACATGGTTCTCAAGTAGGTAAGAGCTGAGCTGCGAGCAGACGACCTTCTCCGCGATTTTCGACAGTACAGAGAGTATAGAAATTGGCCGAAAGTTGTTGAGGTCAGACCGACCGCCCGACTTAAAGGAAATAGTTCACCTTGTATTTGTTTGACCAAACACGGTTTGATTATATTTTTTAATACAATTTCTTTTTATATTGTCAAAAATGGCCTTATCTCGCACCGATTCAGGACATAAGGTCGTAAATTTGTATTGTTTATCAAAACTATGTGCATACTCTCTGAGTCAGAGTCCTGACGTCATGCGAATGTAAACAAATGGTTCAGCCAATCAGATTCGAAAGTCTTGCGAGTAAGGATAGACTCGCATTGGAGATGTGCCAACCGGCGGCCGGCGGTTCGCTTGCTAGCACCAGCTGCAAGCTGATTGGCTGATGGTATAGCCTCTGCCCGGGCTAGAACCAGTACAACATTCTTTCGCCAGCACCACATTCCTTCGCCAAAAAAAATCAAATATTTTCGGCTGGAAAGTATTTTCAGTCAAGAAAACTTGTACCTAGGGGTTTCCCAACACGGACTACAAAACTGCTATATCAGTTTAAAACTAATGTTGAAGGTGAACTATTTCCTTTAAACACTGGGGTGACGCGCGCGATCTTCCAGGAAGAAGGGAAAGTACATGACGATATTGAAGAGTTGATCAGGTGTAGAAGATGACAGCCGATTACAGGGACACATTTATTTACAGCAAGGAGAGGCACACCGTCGACACCGACGGCCCTCGACGCACTCATCTTCCCGATTGCGGTTGAAAGTTCCAGCAGAGTGGCCGGGCACAAGGAGAGGGCTGAGGCACAGACACGGTGCGGGCGCGGTCCAGCCGGAGTCGTGCCAGCACTGTCGCGCACCGCCGCTGCCTCCACCGCGATACGAGGTCCGACGGAAGCGAAGTGGGCGTTGAGTTCGTCTGCCCGGCTGGTCAGGTCGTCATCGGGTGTGGCGCGCCCTCTCGCTGGCTGCATTGCGAACTGCCTGAGGTGGTTCCAAAAATTACGCCGCTCGCTCAGCTGACCGCTGCATAGGTACGAGCGACGTGCGAGGGTCCTTTCACTATATAAGGTACGCGTGAGTTTGCCGATGCGGAGGTTAGATATGGACCCGACAAATCGACTTAGACCATTATTTTTGGATTGGAGCAACCCTTAAGGGCATTTTGAGGCGCCCCGTCCTTTGAGAACCTTTTATGGTCTCAATTATATAAGGTATGCGTGAGGTTGCCGATGCGGAGGTTAGATATGGACTTGAGACCATAAAAGGTTCTCAAAGGACAAGACGCCTCAAAACGCCCTTAAGGGTTGCTCCAATCGCAAAAATAATGGTCTCAGCCGATTCCTCGGGTCCATATCTAACCTCCGCATTGACAACCTCACGCGTGCCTCATATCCTTGAGACCATACAAGGTTATCAAAGGACGGGGCGCCTCAAAACGCCATTAAAGGAAATAGTTCACCTTCGGGAAATTTTTCAGAACACGATTGTATTATATTTTGTAATACAGTTTCTTTTTTTCTTTTCAAAAATGGTCCTACATCGCGCCAATTCAGGACAGAAGGTCGTAAATTATTAATTGTATGGTGTGCGGTATTGGTCTGCGCATGCTCCCCGACTGTGCTGGCACTTTCAGACGGTACGGTACATCATATATGCGCCGCATTCCTTCGTCAAAAAGTCAAATATCTTCGGCTGGAGAGTCTTTTCAGCCAAGAAAAGTTGCAGATAAGGATTTCTCAACACGGGCTACAACACTGCTATTTCAGTTCAAAACCCCATGTTGAAGGTGAACTATTTCCTTTAAGGGTTGCTCCAATCGCAAAAATAATGGTCTCAGTCGATTCCTCAGGTCCATACCTAACCTCCGCATTGGCAACCTCACGCATTCCTCATATACTTGAGACTATAAAAGGTCATCGAAGGACGGGGCGCCTCAAAACGCCCTTAACCCGCGAGTTACTGGGGTATATTTCATAACGCGACTTACTGGGGGGGGTATTTTTTGCCCCCCTCGGATCTCCGGAACTACTGGACCGAATGTAAAAATTCAAACGGCATTCGATAGCCCTGGGAAATTTATTGAGGGAAACATAATATTATTGACCTCGGGGTCACCGATGACGTCACAGGTCAGGTCAAGTACAAAATGTTTGACCGTGTCAAAAGGTCTCGATGGATGGAATTGTCGCGCAAAATTGCGATATTAAGCGCATAAGCTGTCGATAAATCGGTATGATTCGTGTGTCTGACACTTCTAAGTACCTTTCTAAGCTGTTTATGACCTTGGGTCATATCAAGGTCATCAAAGGTCACGAGGTCAAACTGCAGATTACGGTCATTAGGCGTTGTAACACATGTTTATGAGTTTGTTTTTCGTCTAGAACGCGTAAAATGACCTTATAACATTGTTTGTTCCATATAAATAGAAGGAAAAAGCAAAAATGGAAATGCGTTTTTTATGCATAGTAATGCTGAGAGGTGGTCGTTTTTTTTCATTTAAAGGAAATAGTTCACCTTCAACATGGGTTTTGAACTGAAATAGCAGTTTTGTAGCCCGTGTTGAGAAATCCTTATCTGAAACTTTTCTTGGCTGAAAAGACTCTCCAGCTGAAGATATTGGACTTTTTGGCGAAGGAATACGGCGCATATATGATGTACCGTACCGTCTGGAAGTGCCAGCACTGCCATGGAGCATGCGCAGACCAATAACGCGCACCATAAAACCAATAATTTACAAACTTCTGTCCTGAATTGGCGCGATGTAAGACCATTTTTAAAAAGAAAAAAAGAAACTGTATTACAAAATATAATAAAATCGTGTTCTGAAAAAAATCCGAAGGTGAACTATTTCCTTTAAAGGTCATAACTCAGTCATTGTAGAAGATATCGACTTCAAATTTGGTGCACATAATATTAACCGCACACGTTTCAATCACATGTATTCGGGTTTTTGGATAATTCTGATTTTTTCTTGAAAATTTTGTAAAAAAAAAATGTATTTGGATTTCTCAAAATTTTGACTAAAAAAACTCAAAAATCGGAGATAGCAGTTTGATAGCCCGTTCTATTGTCAGTAATTTGATTTAAGACAATTGAGTGTATCTTAAACATCGTACCTTTGACAGCGTTTTCCGCAAACCATTATTTTGCAACAAAAACCGAAGAACATGACGTCACTCTGACGTCATTCCCGGTTGACCTATCATAACCTCATATATTTCCTTTTGCCAACATGTGTAGAATTGATGTGAGAGAAGGTACTGCAAGTTTGGAGACCATACCGATGTTCGTTAAGGAGTTATTGCAAAATAACGGGAGGGGGCAAAAAATAGCCTCAAGTAACTCGCGGGTTAACCCGCGCACTGTAGGCTCTTTGCGCCGAACACGATAAGAGCCATTGAAACGGAATGGAACGGAACCCAAAATGTTGTCCCATTCTGATCTCCATTGCATACTAGTGTGGCACCCACTAGTGGATAGATCCTAATTTAAATCTGAACAACTGATCTGAAGCGATGAAAATAAT
Organism: Chirona hameri; assembly: GCA_036785665.1. Taxonomy (NCBI): domain Eukaryota; kingdom Metazoa; phylum Arthropoda; class Thecostraca; order Balanomorpha; family Balanidae; genus Chirona; species Chirona hameri. The sequence continues at coordinate 261,110 of JAXIVJ010000232.1, read as the reverse complement.
GCATATTTACCTGATCGTGGGTATAACAAATATGGAAAAGAATATTCAAGTTGTTGTTTCACCCTTAAGCATAAAGAGGCTTACATTTTTGGCATGGAACTTACCATATTAAACAACTATGTTATAAATAACCACTGTCTGCGCCTTATACTGCCGTATCCTGTCCAATGACTGTTCCTTGTTTTGTTGCAGACATTCCGATCCGTCCTCCGGTCCTTAAACAGCTCTCCGTCGACCCTGACCTTCTGGATCCTCCTACTGACGGGCGTCTTGCCTTCAAGAGGCGGTGGGAGAAGGCGGAGAGTACAGAAGCTGGCAAGACATCTTTTTCGGCATCACCAAAATCGCCCAGATTTCGCAAAAGAAGTACACGATCAGATACTATTCTCTAAACAGGGGGGAAATGAGACCACTTTTCAAGATGGATCAGGTTTGTCAGAGGAAGCGACGGCCTCTGTGAGTGTGGGCCATCAGGGCCCAGGGGCCCGCGTCGCCAGGCCGGTCAGAGGAAGCGAAGGCATCGGTTGGTGTAGGCCATCAGGGTCCCGCGTCGCCAGACCTGTCAGATGCAGAGATGGTCCTGGCTGACGTGGGCCACCAGGGGCTCACGTCGTCAGGCCGGTCAGAGGAAGCGAAGGCATCGGTGGGTGTGGGCCATCAGGGTCTCGCGTCGCCAGACCTGTCAGATGCAGAGACGGTCTCGTTTAACGTGGGCCATCAGGGTCTCGCGTCGCCAGACTGGTCAGAGGAAGCCAAGACCTCGGTGTGTGTAGGCCATCAGGGTCTCGCGTCGCCAGACCCGTCAGAGGAAGCGAAGACCTCGGTGCGTGTAGGCCATCAGGGTCTCGCGTCGCCAGACCGGTCAGAGGAAGCCAAGACCTCGGTGCGTGTAGGCCATCAGGGTCTCGCGTCGCCAGACCGGTCAGAGGAAGCGAAGGCATCGGTGGGTGTGGGCCATCAGGGTCCTGCGTCGCCAGACCTGTCAGATGCAGAGATGGTTATTCTATCCCCGAATCTAGGTGATCCCTGTATTGCGAGTCCCACGACAACGCGCTGTGATCAATCGCACACGCACACGCAAGGCCACGGCTCCCGGCCGACTGGCCCTTTTTCCCGCCAGTCCGGGTACGAGGGCATCTCTGAGATGCGCATGCGCGAGCAAGGGCGGCTCCAGGGCCAAAGCAAGGAGGGGCCATACCAGGATACCACACCCTACCCCTCTTAAACAAAAACTCAATCAGCTTACTGCGGCTCGCAGCGAAACATGAACGATTAAATACACACCCTACCCCTCTTAAACAAAAACTCAATCAGCTTACTGCGGCTCGCAGCGAAACATGAACGATTAAATACGTTGCCTTGCAGCGAAACATGAACGATTACATGCGTTGCATTAAACGTTACAAAAGTCATCCCATGTCACTTATGAGACGCTTAGGCGGCACTGGACGCCGGCTGGATCGCCGCACGCCCTCGCCGACTTCGGAACCCCCGCCGCTCGCTGCGGCACCGCCGCCGCTCGCCCCGGCACCACCGCCGCCGCTCGCCGCGGCACCACCGATGCCGCTCGCCGCGGCACCACCGCCGCCGCTTGCCGCGGCACCACCGATGCCGCTCGCCGTGGCACCACCGCCACCGCTCGCCACGGCACCACCGCCGCCGCTCGCCGCGGCACCACCGCCGCCGCACGCCACGGCACCACCGCCGCCGCTCGCCACGGCACCACCGACGCCGCTTGCCGCGGCACCACCGATGCCGCTGGCCGTGGCACCGACACCGCTCGCCGTGGTGTCGCCGCCGACCACGCCGGGACTCCTGTCGCCGGCGGCTCCGGCGGGAAGTCCGGGAGTCACGGCGTCCGCAGCTCCACGGGCCTGACCGGTGTCACCTGTGCCGCCGCGATCCGCCGACAGGAGCTGATCGCTGTGTCGCGACCAGATCTCTCCTCTTCCGACGTCGACCTCGTACGACACGGGGCCTGTCTGAGCGACAATGCGGCCCCGGATCCACTTCTGAGGTCCCGAGTAGCACCGGGCCCATATTCCAGTGTCTACACTGAATGACCGTGAGCGGCCACCAGCCGCTGTCCTCTGGCGCTGAGCACTGTCCCTCAGCGCGTCCTCAGCGGTCGGGATAAGGAGATTCAGCCGTGTCCGGATATTGCGGCCGAACATGATCTCCGCCGGCGCCCGTCCCGTGCTGGCGTGCGGGGTTGAGCGGTACGCCATCAGCACCCGAGCTAACGCCAGCTCGATGCCACCGCCGGCTGTCAGGGTTGCCTTCAACGCATTTTTCAGCGTGCCGACCGTGCGCTCTGCCATGCCGTTAGAGGACGGATGGTACGGCGCGACTCGAATTTGACGGATGCCGTTCGACGTCGCGAACTGGGAGAACTCTTGGCTGACGAACTGTGGTCCATTGTCCGTCACCAGGACCAGAGGCAGGCCCAAACGCGCGAAGGAGGCCCGCATGACCGCGATCGTTCGCTCCGAGGTGGTGGACTTCATCGAGATCATTTACGCTCACTTGCTGTAGCTGTCGACCAGTATGAGGAATGTCATACCCTGCATCGGTCCGGCGAAGTCCGCATGCACGCGCTGCCACGGCCCTTGGGCAGGCTCCCAGGGGTGGCGCTCCGCGTGCGGTGGAGCTGCTCGCTTCGACTCGCAGGCTGGGCAGTCTCGGGCGAGTGCCTCCAGTTCGGCATCCAGCCCCGACCACCAGACGAAGCGACGCGCCAGCTGTTTCATTTTTGTGCAGCCGACATGCCCCTCGTGTAGCTGTCGCTTCACGCGGTCGCGGAGGGCCCTCGGAACCACAACGCGACCGCCCCACAGCACACAGTCCGCGTCTGTTGACAGTTCCTCGGACCTGTGTTTGTACGGTGTGAGTTCTGCATCCACCGTACCCGGCCAGCCTGACCGCACTGCCGCCAGCACGCGCCCCAGCACCGGGTCCGTGCGTGTCGCCGCGGCGACCGCTCTGGCCGTGAGACAGGGTCCCTGCTCCTCCGTCACGAACATGATGCCTCCTCCACCGTAATCAGCCTCTTCGTCCGCTGCCGCTCGCTCCTCCGCGGGACTCCTCACCGGCATGCGCGACAGCGTGTCTGCCGCTCGCATGTCCTGAGTGCGCCGCAACTCCACGTCGTACTGGTACGCTGCTAGCTGAAGAGCGTAGCGCTGCATACGCGCTGCTGCGAGTGTGGGAAGCTCCTTGTCCGGGCTGATGATACGCGACAGCGTGCGATTGTCCACCACCAGGGTGAAGGATCGGCCCATCAGAAACTGATGGAAGCGCCGCACTCCGAACGACACTGCGGCTGCTTCTTTTTCCACCTGTGCGTACTTGCGCTCGGTTTGTGTTAGAGTCCGTGATGCGTACTGCACCGGTTTCTCCAGGCCTTCAGCCGTCACCTGCATGAGCACCGCGCCCAGTCCCGTCTCACTAGCGTCCGTCACCAGCTTTACCGGACGGGCTGGGTCGAACCGTATCAGCACGGGGGCTGACGCCAGCACCTTCTTCACCTTTGCCACCGCTGACGTGCACTGGTCTGTCCATCGCCACTTCTCGCCTTTCTTCAAGAGCGTGTACAGAGGCGAGAGCACAGAAGCGAGGTCCGGCAGAATCCGCTGGTAATAGCTGACGGTGCCTATCAGCGACTTCAGTTCCTGCGGGTTCTTCGGGTCTGGTGCGCTCAGGATCGCCTCCGTCTTCCCCGCCAGCGGTTGAAGAGAGTCTGCTGACAGGCGCCATCCCAGGTAGGTTACCTCTGGGACGTTAAAGCTGCACTTTTCCCGCCTCAGACGGATGCCGTGCTCTTCCATTCTCGCCAGAGTCGCATCCAGCCGCTGCAGCAGCTCTTCCTCGGTGTCGCCCCACACCAGCACGTCATCGAGGTAGCTGACCGTACCTGGGAGCCCTGCCGTGATCTGATCCATCACGGACTGGAACAGTGCTCCACAGACGGAGATACCGTGGGGTAGCCGATTCATCCGGTAGTCTCCTCGGTGCGTCGTCACTGTCGTCGCGTTCTTGCTTTCTTCATCCAGCTCGACCTGCAGGTAGGCGCTCCTGCAGTCTAGCTTTGCGAACCGTTTCCCTCGGATGCCGGAGAACAGCTCCTCCGCCGTCCGCATCGGGTACTTCAGCGGCTCGAGCTGCGGGTTGACGGTCAGACGGTAATCCGCACAGAGACGAACCCCGCTCTGCGTCGGGATGACCACTAGTGGGGTCCCCCAGCCGCTCCCTGGCGGCACCTTCTCCGCCACTCCCTGCTCTTCCCACTTGTCCAGTTCTCTGTCCACCGCATCCTGAAGCGCGAACGGCACCGGGCGTGCCCGCCGGTACACTGGTTTAGCGTCAGGTTTCAGTCGGAGACCGACTTGGATCGGGATGCGTCCCAGCTCCTTTTGGAACACCGCCGCGTGTTTATCCAGCACGCTCTGCAGCGTCAGCGCCTCCTTGTCCTTCACCTGGTGCACCCTCAACGGTGAAGGGAGGACATCCAGCGCCTTGATCCAGTCACGGCCCATCAGCGGACGGTGTGGGCCGAAGTCCGTCACCACCAGTCGTAGACGGGTCACAGGTCTGCCCGCCGCCGCCGTGACCGTGACCAGCGCCTCCCCCCTCAGGGGAATCACCTGACCCGTGAATGACGTCAGACGCAGGTCACACGGGTCCAGCAGCTGCAGTAGCCCCCGCTGTCGCGCTGTCTCCGAGCTCACCAGCGAGACTGGGCTCCCCGTGTCCACGACCATGGCCAGCCGCTGGCCTTCCACCACCACCGTCGTCGATTCCGCGGTGCTGGTGCTGACGGAATGCACCAGCCAAGAGTCGCCGTCCGTCTGCGCCTCCTCCGCAGTCACCAGCCGCACCCGCCGCTGCGGACACGCCGCCTTCAGGTGCCCGGCAGTGCCACACTTGTAGCAGCGCCTCTGTCTGGGCGGACCGTCACTGCTGCTCCTGTCCTGCGCGCCGCCCTGTCCTCGTCCACCGGCCGTTCCGCTGCGTCCGCCGCTGGCCGCCTGGCCAGCCGGACGGGGGCTGTCGCGCGGACGCGGCACAGCTCCAGCAGCTGGACAGTCTCGCTGCCAGTGGCCGGTCGCCCCGCACCGAAAACAGGGCCCGCGTCGTGGCTGAGGCGTCCTCACCGCGTTGACGGCGGTGCTCTCAGTGTCGACTGCCGGTGCCTCCGCCACGCGCGTACCAGCCAGCTGGGCGCCGAGCTGCTGCATGTCCCGGTGTGCGCGGGCAGTCTGACGGACCTCGACGAGAGTCAGTCTGTCGCCCTTCGAAGCCGCCAGCTGCACGAGCTTCTCCTGCAGACCGGCTCGGCTCCCCAGCACGCACCGGTCGCGCAGCTCGCGGTCCACCTCCGTGGCTGGGTAGCTACAGCGCCCGACCTGCGCTCGGAGACGGCCCAGGAACCGCTCCAGGTCCTCCGCCGGCTCCATCTTCATTTGGTGGAAGAGCGATCTTTCCGCCACCGCGTTCCGCACCGGCGACAGGTAAGTTGTCAGCTTCTGCTTCAGCAGCTCGAAGCGGTCTTCTGTTTCGCTGGCCTCCTCCGGCAGCGTTTCACTCAGGTCGGCGATGTCCGGCCCGACCAGGTGGAGAAGCACCGCACACTTCCGGTCGGCATCCAGGATACTGACTGCGCGCAGGTATCGCTCGACCCCGCGCAGCCACTTGCCGAAGTCCTCGCCTGAACGGAACGGCGACACTGCCGGCAATGCCATACCCGGAATCTCCATCGTCACCGGCTGTCGCTCAGCGCCGTACCGTCCCGATCAGCTGATCCCAAGGACACCGGCTGCCCTGCGCACAGCGCCTTTGGCGGCCCGCCGGCGAAATACCCTCAAGGTCACCGCCGCCGCCTCGCTCCCAGCGCCCCTAGCGGCCCGCCCCAGAAACACGTTCACAATGGCCGCTCGCGCCAGCCGCCGCCATACAACACGTGGTCGAAACCCCCGACCAGCACCCGTGTGTATGCAGCCTCACAAGCCACTAACCCGGCTCAAAACACACATCAACCAGTCACAGAGAGTCCCTGAACTCGCCCTGCACCTGCGGCACTTGTCCTGAGAAAAATTACATTTCTCACACCGACCGAACTCCGCGGTGAACCGCCATCTTACCGCCTGCTGTGCTAGTCTTTTCCGTTGCCGTCGGGCGTTTGCTGAGTCGAACCAGTTCTCCTCGACTCACAGACGATCTCATCCTCGTCGCCAGGTATTCTATCCCCGAATCTAGGTGATCTATGTATTGCGAGTCCCACGACAACGCGCTGTGATTATACGCACACGCACACGCAAGCCCACGGCTCCCGGCCGACTGGCCCTTTTTCCCGCCAGTCCGGGTACGAGGGCATCTCTGAGATGCACATGCGCGAGCAAGGGCGGCTCCAGGGCCAAAGCAAGGAGGGGCCATACCAGGATACCACAATGGTCCTGGCTGACGTGGGCCACTAGGGGCCCGCGTCGTCAGACCGGTCAGAAGAAGCGAAGGCATCGGTGGGTGTGGGCCATCAGGGTCTCGCGTCGCCAGACATGTCAGATGCAGAGACGGTGCTGGCTGACGTGGGCCATCAGGGGCCCGAGTCGCCAGGCATGCCAGATGCAGAGACGGTCTCGGTTGACGTGGGCCATCAGGGTCCCGCGTCGCCAGGCCAGTCAGAGGAAGAGAAGGCCTCGGTGCGTGTAGGCCATCAGGGTCTCGCGTCTCCAGGCCTGTCAGATGCAGAGACGACCTCGGTTGACATGGGCTATCAGGGGCCCGCGTCTCCAGGCCTGTCAGATGCAGAGACGACCTCGGTTGACGTGGGCTATCGGGAGTTCGCGTCTCCAGGCCTGTCAGATGCAGAGACGGCCTCAGTTGACGTGGGCTATCGGGAGTTCGCGTCTCCAGGCCTGTCAGATGCAGAGACGGCCTCAGTTGACGTGGGCTATCGGGAGTTCGCGTCTCCAGGCCTGTCAGATGCAGATACGGCCTCAGTTGACGTGGGCTATCGGGAGTTCGCGTCTCCAGGCCTGTCAGATGCAGAGACGGCTTCAGTTGACGTGGGCTATCGGGAGTTCGCGTCTCCAGGCCTGCCAGATGCAGAGACGGCCTCAGTTGACGTGGGCTATCGGGAATTCGCGTCTCCAGGCCTGTCAGATGCAGAGACGGCCTCAGTTGACGTGGGCTATCGGGAGTTCGCGTCTCCAGGCCTGTCAGATGCAGAGACGGCCTCAGTTGACGTGGGCTATCGGGAGTTCGCGTCTCCAGGCCTGTCAAATGCAGAGACGGCCTCAGTTGACGTGGGCTATCGGGAGTTCGCGCCGCCAGGAATGTCAGATGCAGAGACGGCCTCAGTTGACGTGGGCTATCGGGAGTTCGCGTCTCCAGGCCTGTCAGATGCAGAGACGGCCTCAGTTGACGTGGGCTATCGGAAGTTCGCGTCTCCAGGCCTGTCAGATGCAGAGACGGCCTCAGTTGACGTGGGCTATCGGGAGTTCGCGTCTCCAGGCCTGTCAGATGCAGAGACGGCCTCAGTTGACGTGGGCTATCGGGAGTTCGCGTCTCCAGGCCTGTCAGATGCAGAGACGGCCTCAGTTGACGTGGGCTATCGGGAGTTCGCGCCACCAGGAATGTCAGATGCAGAGACGGCCTCAGTTGACGTGGGCTATCGGGAGTTCGCGTCTCCAGGCCTGTCAGATGCAGAGACGGCCTCAGTTGACGTGGGCTATCGGGAGTTCGCGTCTCCAGGCCTGTCAGATGCAGAGACGGCCTCAGTTGACGTGGGCTATCGGGAGTTCGCGTCTCCAGGCCTGTCAGATGCAGAGACGGCCTCAGTTGACGTGGGCTATCGGGAGTTCGCGTCGCCAGGAATGTCAGATGCAGAGACGGCCTCGCTGGGTTTACCGGGAGAAGAAAGTGAAGAGAGTTCGTCGACAAGATACACGATGCGCATGTCAGTAGAAAAATGGTGTGCAAATTTGAATCATGACGGAAATAAGCTAAAACCTGGATGGGCAGACTCCATGGTAGAAAAACTCAAACAAACCGTTACACCCCAATGTACATGGAATTGCAAGCATTCGTCGGTCAAGCCACACAAGAAAGCGAGGAAGCCAGTATGCTACGTCAGGATCTATGCGAGATGTAAACGTACCGGATGCGATTGCTGCCTCAAAATGGTAGTGAATGAAGTCCCTGTGGACCCATCTGAGGACATCTGCTTCCACATTACGCGGCATGGAGTTCCAGATCACGAAGGCAGTCCAGCCCAGAGGCCATTGAAAGGCCCGGAAGAACAAAGGCAGCAGAAGCTACCATACGCGTGGGTGCGTATAATGTGCGGAAGGAGAGGCTAAATGAGGTCCCTGAAAAAGAGCTACAGGAGGGAGACTTTACAGGAGTCCCAAGCTTGGAAGTCCTAAGAAGAGCAGCTGCAGAAACACGGGATGTGGGTCGCTTTAGTGCGGATCAATTTCAAGATGTACTGATAACTATGCAGGCTTCGAAAAGCTCCGACGTATCATCGAGAGAAAAAAATCATACGTGACTTACATTCACTCAGCGCCGAACCATTTTTTGTACATGTTTACAAAGAACATATGTTGGGAAAATACAAGAAGAGTCCAACAACTGTGCACCTTGATGCAACAGGGTCCATGGTGCGAAATGTTGGAGGAAAACTGTCTACTGTTACGCGCTGGTCGCAGAAGACACATCGAAGAGCTATCCGTTGGGTGTCATGCTCTCCAACGCGAACTCTACATCAACAATAACTTATTTCTTGAGCCGTCTGTGTGAAGCATTCAAGGCCAGGGGCGTCGACACGCGACAAAAACTGGTGCGACTTTTTGCTCGGGGGGCGGCACCTAGCATGGGGGCGGCACCTGGCAGGGGGTGCATACACGTTCAAATTTGTATCTTTCCAGGTTTTTGTCAAGCGAAATTTCGATACCCTACCTGACCGTAAACAGCCGATCGTATCTTATCTTCGTTAACATTTTGGTACGTAGGGTTTTCGTGACCGTAAGTTTAACTAGCCCGTCCAGTTCCAACTCCAAAGTAGGTATAATAAATATTTTTGGGCATTCGTCCATTAAATTAGGTGCATTGTCGTCGCTGCCGCTGAATGAAGGTCATCCTGGCAATATGTTAAATCAAGCGCTGAAGGGAGTCAACTACACCATGTCAGTTGCCAGATACATTTTTGAGGTTTTCAGCGGAGCGCTCTGCCAACTGGGCTCATGAGTGGTCTGTGACGGGCTGTTCTGCAAACAGTATTACGGTTTTAGAGCAGTCGTTCGCCGTTGTATCTATTTATTACTAATTATTTGCCTGTTGGATTGGATCTCGGTACAGTTTTTCCTAGAGATTCGTGCTTAAAATGCATGCCAATCTTATATTGTCACTTATACATCACTGCCACGCCGAACTACCGCCGTCTGGGATGTGAGTGAATCCTCTCCGAATACATGAACGAACGCTGCTCCTTGAGTAACACCGTTCCAGGACTCCCGCTCATCGGAACATTTCACCCTAGTGCTTTTTAGCCATCACCGAACACTCTCCTCCGAGTATCGTCCTCTGCCACGAACGCCTTCACCACCCTCTCCACGTCGACCTGGTGCAGCAGCGACGGTGGATGTGGAAGACAAGGAGATCTGAGAGACGCCTCTCACCCATGCTGTTCCGCAGCCACGTCTTCAATCTGCGAAGTTTGCTGAAGCTCCGTTCAGCCTTAGCCGATGACACGGGGACGCACCGTAATATGTCCAACAGCTTAGCTGTTTCGGCATACAGGTTCTTCAGGATAGGGGGCGAGACGGCCACACGCTGCCCCGGTCCTGCTGAGGGGTGAGACGGCCGTACGCTGCCCCGGTCCGGCTGATGGGCGAGACGGCCGTTCGCTGCCCCGGTCCGACTGAGGGGTGAGACGGCCATGCCCTCCCTCAGCCCCGGTCCGGCTGAGGGAGGAGACGGGCATACGCTGCCCTGGTCTGGCTGAGAGGCGAGACGGATATACGCTGTCCCGGCCCGGCTGAGGGGTGAGACGGCGGTACGCTGCTCTAGTCTGGCTGAGGGTGAGACGGCATTTTTTATGTGGATTTTCATGTTATTAAGGTAGGTATGTGCTTGTTAGTTAGCGCCGCGAAGCGACGCGAAATTTGTACGGTTTTGCCTGATAAAACCCATAAATATAGGCGGTGTGCCTTGTAGAGGATAATAAGCTAAAAATGATATTCATTCAATTCAGCGTTACGACGAACCGATGACGATTACTATGGCTTTGTTGTGACGATGACTATCGATGTGACGCCGCGAAGCGGCGTGAAAATGTGAATTTTAGGTCCTGGAAAACGAAATGTTAATATTGGAACCAGACCGTGAGGTGAGATGGCTTGGGGAGATGGTCCTGGCCTGTTTCCACTATTAGCTCTTCGGTCCAGCGAATTGTGCACCGCTGGAGCAGCTTCCGGGTGCCGATCTCCTCGTCTTTGCGTTCGCGTCGCCTTTTTCGGAACTCGGCAAACTAGCTAAACATGTAGCCTGCTCGAAACTTAAAAGTGAATATTTTATGGAGGGTATGGACCCTGGGGTCAGCAATTACCGACAAGGAGAGCCTCAGCTAGACACTTAATGAAATTATTTTTCCCATTTTCCAAATTTGTATAAGCAATTGCGAAATTTGTGCCATGCCGCGAAGCGGCGCGAAATTTTCCAGTTTTTGACACTAGATAGTTGGATTTTTACTGCACTGCAAAGGCAGTTCTTACGATAAATTGTTATTTTTTCCCTCAAAAAGAGTGTGTGTGTGGAGGGGGTCGACCCTCCTCCGCCTTCTAAAAGTGGGGGGAGTTTGTCTAGACCTCCCCCTGGGCAGGTCCCCCGACCCTCCCGTCGGCGACGCACCTGGCTGACAAATATTGCAGCACACACTCTCCTGAGAGGAAAATTGTTAAATTGTTTTGTACTACCATCACCCCCTCCCCCCCCCGAATTCAAAAACGCATCAGACTTATCAAATAACCATTTTGAAACCCGAGTAAACATTGCACCAGGTGGGTCAGAGTACAGCACATTACCGCTCATTATGACCGCGCCGACCATGGCTAGCAGGCGCTCCAGCTATAGCAGGCGCTCCAGGCGACGGCTAGCAACCCCTGGGCAGGCTCGAGGGCCCCGTTCACAGACTCAATGGCCTTCTGGATAAGCTTGAGAGGGCCCTGAACAGACTCAATGACCCCTTGGCAAGCCGAGAGGACCCTAAGCAGACTCTAATAGCCCCTGGGCAGGCTCGATAGGCCCCTGAACAGTATCAATGGACCATTGGGAAAGCTCGAGAGGCCCCTGCACAGACTAATGGCCCCTAGGCAGGTTCAAGAGGCCCCTGAACATACTCAATGGGCCCCTGGGCAAGCTCGAGAGGCCCCTGGGCAGGTTTGAGAGGCCCCTGAACAGACTCAATGGGCCCCTGGGCAAGCTCGAGAGGCCTCTGGACAGGCTCTAGTGGCCCTGGGCAGGTTCGAGAGGCCCCAAAACAGACTATAATGACCCCCTGGCCAGGCTCGAGAGGCCCCTGAACATACTCAATGGGCCCCTGGACATGCTCGAGAGGCCACTGGGCAGGTTTGTTGGGCCGTGGGTGGGCTCAATTGGCCCCTGGACAAGTGGACATGCTCTAGAGGCCCCTGGGCAGGTTTTTGGGGCCCCTGAGTGGGCTCAATGGGCCCAGGGCATGCTTGAAAGGTCACTGGGCATGTTTTTGCGCCCTTAAGTGGGCTCAATGGGCCCCTGGATATGCTCGAGAGGCCCCTGGACAGTTTTTGGGCCCTCGGTGGGCTCAATTGGCCCCTGGATATGCCCAAAAGGCCCCCTGGGCCGGCTTCGAAAGCCCTTCAGTGTTTCTGAGGGCCCTTGACATGCACCAGAGTGACACTTGCCTAGTTTGAGGGCTCCTCTGTGACTTTTTGAAAGCCATTTAGCTAATGCAAATGGTATCTGGGCCAATCTCGGCGGGGCCCCCTGTGACCCGTAGGAGGGGGGGGGGGGGGGGGGGGGGAATCACGGGTGGAGTTTCCTATTTTGTCAGATTCGAAGGTTTCCTGGCGTTGAAAGGGCCATTTTCACCTGAACCATTGAAAACAACTCGTCTATATGACAACTTGTCCCACCAACTTTTTCTGAAAAGCTCCACCCATGCTTTGTATTGGTTTTGAACTTAAATAGCCATTATATTTGGCCGTTATTGATATGTCGAAAATACGACGGTCATTTTCCCCAAAACTTAGCCGTTTTTAAGCAATTTAATTTCACATTTGCAAAATGGGGTCTAGGCTAGTGCCGCCGCTGATTGGCTGACAGACACTTTTTTCACCGAATCCCACCTTGTCAGCCAATCAGCGGCGGTCTACAGCTCAATAATGACGTCATCATCCCAAATAGAAAACCTTAATTTGTATAGAGTTAAGTGACTTTTCGAGGGAAAAAATATCACCATCGCTTTCAGCAGCACTTACTTAATATTTTCAACTACAACCAGCGTATATTTGACAACTTTCAGAAAGGTGAAACATTCCCTTTAAGAACTACTTAAGCCTGAGTCTGCACCAAAAAGACATCGATGAGCCATGGCCGCCATGATACGGCATCACCTTATCAGGATATAGGGACGGCAAATATTCGTTGCGGCACTTGGCTGAGGGGCGGCACCTGGCTGAAGGCGCCACACCAGGCTGCAGGGGCCGCATCTATCTGAGGGGTGGCACCTGGCTGAGGGGCAGCACCTGACTGAAGGGGCGGCACCTGGCTGAAGGGGCAGCACCTGGCTGAAAGGGCGGCACCTTGCTGAAGGGGATGCACCTAGCTGAGGGGCGGCACCTAGCTGAAGGGGCGGCACCTGGCTGAAGTGGCGGCACCCGGTTGAGGGGTCGGCATTTTTTTTGAGCGGCAACACCTGGCTGAAGGGCGGCATCTTTCTGAGGGGCGGCACCTGGCTGAAGGGGCGGGATCTTTTTGAGGGGCAACACCTGACTGAAGGGCGGCGTCTTTCTGAGGGGCGGCACCCTTCTGAAGGGGCGTCACCCGGCTGGAGGGGCAGCATCTTCTGCGGAGCGGCACCTGCTGAAGGGGCGGCACCTGGCTGAAGGGGCGACACCCGGTTGAGGGGGCGGCATATTTTTTTAAGGGCAACACCTGGCTGAAGGGCGGCATCTTTCTGAGGGGGCGGCACCTGGCTGAAGGGGCGACACCTGGCTAAAGGGGCGGCATCTTTTGAGGGACGGTGGCGTCCGGTCAGTGGCGGCACTTGGTATGTGACGGCACCTCGTCGAGGGCGGCACATCAACATTGGTACGTCCAAAAAAGTGGTGCGACTAGTCTGAATGGTCTGTTAGGCGTCGACGCCCCTGTTCAAGGCAGTCCATCACCTTCCGTTAGTACCCACAATGGTTGTTACCGACTTCAGTTGGGCTCTTATTCACTCGTCTCTGACTGCCTTCTGTCGTACAAATGTTCGCGATTATTTGCAATTTGCCTGGAAGAAAGCCACCAACAAAAAGCTGGAAATGCAGTTGAAAAGTCGCTAGTCAACGTACTTCGCTATGTGTACGGCGCACGTAACCAAACACTTTTCAACCCTTCTCAAACAAAACGTGAAGGAGAAGGCAATCAGGAAAGGGTACATGAGGCTACTTGGGAAGCTGGCTGCGTCAAAGACGCTGGAAGGCGCCACCGCTTGTTTTCGGGACATCTGTCGCCTGGCACTGTCACATGAAGAAGTAGAAGATCTCGAAAGAGATGCTCGGAACAACAGCGACACGGAAACAGAAGACGACACCGAGGAACTGCTGCCAACAAAATCATCTGAAAAGGCAGCGCTGAAAGACTCCACGCCCTTTGGACTTCACTTTCAGAGTGTTGAAACGGAGGTGTGAGAAACCCTGGACCTGGAGGCAGATATCAGCAACCGGTTCCACGCTCCAGGTGTTATCAAACACTTAAAAACTACGTACATGCCTCTACTTCCATTCTGGACAGGCATTCAAACGCCAAACAACTGTCTCCCCTCCAACGCCCATGTTGAGAGTTATTTTAAAACTCTAAAGAAGAACCTCCTGCGGTCAAGGACCGGAATGCTCGCGGGAGATTTTCTTCGTCTTCTTCTTACCGATCTCTCCGCAAGAGTGAAGGAAGACATCATCTTGGATAGACTGAAGGAGGCGAACAAGCCAAAAATGAAAAGGACAGCCAGGGACAGCGCGATTGACGGCGACGAGCGAGGAGCATGTCCATACGAGGCGAAAGAGAAGTGGATGCAGCGAAAGGGAGCAAAGTCATCATATCGTAGGCAAAAGCCTCCAGCTTCTCTCATAGTGGAATGCAGAAGTACGATGCAGTGCGAGAACATGCAAAGAAAGACGAACATCCCAGTGCTCTGCACCATTGTCCAGATCAAAAAGCTACCTCAGAAAACCCGTTTATGAGGAAGAACGGGAATCCAACAGGGGACCATCAAGATTGTCTCAAAGTCGGCTGTACCAAGGGACAAGGAAAACGTCTGGGCACACAAGACGATCCCTTTGACGAAGAAGCAACCGAAGGGTGCAAAAAGCGGAAAGTTGAAGATACGACGCCAAAACGGCAACACATCAGTAGCAGAACAACATGGAGCCAAGCACAGTACATTGGAAATATCACTGTGAACTCCTCTAGTCTTGCTTCCTTGGGTCCTGGTGAATGGCTTGATGACGCAGTGATCGATGCGTACCTGCTGCTCGCCAGCAATGACTCGCCTCGGATAATCAGCACGTTCAGCGTGCACACACTTCCAGTGATGGCTGAAATGTGCACCTCACGCTCACACACAGCACTGGTGAAGCAGCGATATGGCAATATTGACGTCTCAGATGCTTGGTTGGTGCCGTTCAACTTAAGGCAGTACAACGGGGACCTTCACTGGGCACTATTTGTGGTCTACCAGCTGCGAAACGGGTTATGTACTACGCCTCCATGACGCCACAGATACCCAACACAAAAGCAGTGGAGCATCTTATGGTGTTGTTGATAACGTGCCGAGGAGCCATGGCGTGGACCGGCTGGAAGGTGGTCTACCCCGGACAAGCCCGCCAGGTGGACGCGTCATCCTGTGGTGTCTTCGTGTGCACCCGAGCTGACGAGGTGAACACCGGTCTGGAAACACCCGTGCCCCCTGACGGAGAAGCTCAGACTCGCTACCTCAGGGCGTACAGAGAGGACACTGGACATCAGAGCGCGTCTGATTGCGGTAAGCCGATTCTTTCTTAAACTTCGGCTAAGACCTACGGGTTCCAAGTTACGATGAGTAGGATAATGCCGTACTGTATGATTCGCGATTTGCTTATAGTGCTCTCAAGTGAATATTCTGTGTTTGATATTTCATTTTCAGTCGACTTATGCTGAAATATTTTCGGGACAGTTTGCTACGCTACCATCCCCCAAAGCTCACCGAATGATACCAAGGGGGTTTAATGTTTTTGTTTGCACAAGAATCCATGGCCGAACAGTGTATATATTTTCCATCGACATAAGTTAAAACGCCCCTGTGATGTCTGTCATGTCACATGTGCCACGAATGTATGCCCCCAGGCGCCCCAAAACATCAACATCGGAGCAATATTAATTCCGCTATGGAGGCACAACCGCAGTCCTCGGCGGATTCTACCCAGACTCGCCGTTGTGCGTCGCTTAACCCGCGAGTTACTGGGGGGGGGGGTATTTTTTGCCCCCCCCCCCCCCGTTATTTTGCAATAACTCCTAAACGAACAGCGGTATCGTCACCAAACTTGCAATACCTTCTCTCACATCAATTATACACATGTTGGCAAAAGAAAAAATATGAGGTTATAATAGGTCAACCGGGAATGACGTCAGAGTGACGTGATGTTCTTCGGTTTTTGTTGCAAAATAATGTTTTCGGAAAACGCTGTCAAAGGTACGATGTTTAAGATAAACTCAATTGTCTTAAATCAAATTAATGACAATAGAACAGGCTATCAAACTGCCATCTCAGATTTTTGAGTTTTTTAAAATTCAAAATGTTGAGAAATCCAAATACATTTTGTTTTGTTTTTACAAAATTTTCAAGAAAAAAATCACAATTATCCAAAAACCGGAATATATGTGATCGCAACGTGTGTGGTGAATATGTGTACCAAATTTGAAGTCGATATCTTCGAAAATGACTGAGTTATGACCTTTAAATGACAAAAATCGACCAGCTCTCACAGCATTACTATGCATAAAACAGGCATTTCCATTTTTGCTTTTTACTTCTATTTATATGGAACAAACAATGTTCTAAGGTCATTTTACGCGTTCTAGACTTAAAAAACATAAACATGTGTTACAACGCCTAATGACCGTAATATGCAGTTTGACCTTGTGACCTCGGATGACCTTGATCATAAACCAAGGTCATAAACAGCTTAGAAAGGTACACACGAATCATACCGATTTATCGACAGCTTATGCGTTTAATATCGCAATTTTGCGCGACAATTCCATCTATCGAGACCTTTTGACACGGTCAAACATTTTGTACTTGACCTGACCTGTGACGTCATCGGTGACCCCGAGGTCAACAATATTATGTTTCCCTCGATAAATTTCCCAGGGCTATCGAATGCCGTTTTAATTTTTACATTCGGTCCAGTAGTTCCGGAGATCCGAGGGGGGGGGGGGGGGCAAAAAAGCCCCCCCCCCCCTAGTAAGTCGCGTTATGAAATATACCCCAGTAACTTGCGGGTTAACAGCATCCACCCACGACTACTTGCAATCTGCGTACGTAAAGTGCAACAAGACATACTAAAATGTGCTAAGTTAACAATTTCTATTAAATACATCGTCCCCATAGTCCCCCATATGTTATGATCCTTCCTTCCATTACAGGCTCGCCAACGGCGGCGTGGCTCACCTAGATAAATTAACATCTTGGTCTGTCACTATGCTGCTTAAAGGGAATAGGTCACCTTGAAAAATGTCTTAACAATTGGCTATACGGGGTATACTGAGCTGAAAATCACGAATATGACATTTGTTTGGACGATAGATGGATATCCGTTGAGAAATGGACATGTTTCTCTTTTCCCCTTCATGGCCATACAAAACTTCAGGACAATGTATGACATCATGCATATGGTAGCTTGGATATGGAAGCAATTGCATACAATAACGGCGTACTTGTAACCAAAATATGACGCGTTAGCAGAGACGATAGTGGAGACGTCAATACAAAATAAAACAGAACAAAACAAAACGTTGTATGACCACGGCCAAAGTCTGTATAAATACCACGGCTAGTTTGCGGCAGAATCTGCGTATGACGCAATTCTGACGTCAGCGGGTATGACGTCATACCTCTGGCGAGCGTTCATTCCCCGATTGTGGCCCGGAAGAGCGGGAATGAAAACGGGCCCACTAGTCCTGTGTCGAAATTACTTAACGTAGAGAGGTAATTCTTTCACCACAAACCATTTTTAGATCTGCTCTACAAATCTGCTATCTCAGTCCAAAACCCCATGTTAAAGGTGAACTATACGTCTGTCAAGACAGCTCAGATTCGGATTCGGATTCACATTCACCGGACCCCTACGATTTGGCTGAAAATTGGCACACATGTAGTACTCAGTATCCCCATTCAGTGGTGTAAAGCGTTTCCCATCACATTGAGAACTTTGACCTCCAGAGGTCATCATAGGTCAAGGTCGTTGACCCCGGACCCCTACGATTTGGCTGAAAATTGGCACACATGTAGTACTCAGTATCTCCATTCAGTGGTGTAAAGCGTTTCCCATCACATTGAGAACTTTGACCTCCAAAGGTCATCATAGGTCAAGGTCGTTGACCCCGGACCCCTACGATTTGGCTGAAAATTGGCACACATGTAGTACTCAGCATCCCCATTCAGTGGTGTAAAGCGTTTCCCATCACATTGAGAACTTTGACCTCCAGAGGTCATCATAGGTAAAGGTCGTTGATCCCGGACCCCTACGATTTGGCTGAAAATTAGCACACATGTAGTACTCAGCATCCCCATTCAGTGGTGTAAAGCGTTTCCCATCACATTGAGAACTTTGATCTCCAGAGGTCATCATAGGTCAAGGTCGTTGACCCCGGACCCCTACCATTTGGCTGAAAATTGGCACACATGCAGTACTCAGCATGCCCATCCAGTGGTGTAAAGCGTTTCCCATCACATTGAGAACTTTGACCTCCAGAGGTCATCATAGGTCAAGGTCGTTGACCCCGGACCCCTACGATTTGGCTGAAAATTGGCACACATGTAGTACTCAGCATCCCCATTCAGTGGTGTAAAGCGTTTCCCATCACATTGAGAACTTTGACCTCCAGAGGTCATCATAGGTAAAGGTCGTTGACCCCGGACCCCTACGATTTGGCTGAAAATTGGCACACATCTAGTACTCAGCATCCCCATTCAGTGGTGTAAAGCGTTTCCCATCACATTGAAAAGTTTGACCTCCATCCTGTAAACTTTGTCATACAGCTCAGATTCGGATTCGGGATCACATTCACTGGACCCCTACGTTTGGTTGAACTTGGCACACATGTAGTACTCAGCATCTCCATTCAGTGGTATAAAGCGTTTCCTATCACATTGACAACTTTAACCTCCAGAGGTCATCAAAGTTCAAGGTCGTTGACCCGGACCCTTACGATTTGGCTGAAAATTAGCACACATGTAGTACCCAGCATCCCCATTCGGTGGTGTTAAGCGTTTCCCATCACATTGAATACTTTGACCTCCAGAGGTCATGATAGGTCAAGTGCGTTGACCCCGGACCCCTATGATTTGGCTGAAAATTGGTCCACATGTAGTGCTCAGCATCTCCATTCAGTGGTGTGAAGCGTTTCCCATTACATTGAGAACTTTGACCTCCAGAGGTAGGTCAAGGTCCCATGGCAATAGGTCAAGGCCGTTGATCCCAGAGCCCTACGATTTGGCTTAAAATTGGCACACATGTAGTACTCAGCATCTCCATTCAGTGGTGTAAAGCGTTTCCCATCACATTGAGAACTTTGGCCTCCAGAAGTCATGATCACCCAAAGTGCTGCCAAAGGTATGATACACATCCCGCATAAGCTAAAGTGAGATTGTTGGCCAAGGTCAAGGTCAGGTCACAAAAGGTCACTATGTTCAAAATATCTACGAAAGTCATGCAACACATGTTTTATGAGCTATTTTCCACGTAGAAATCGATAGTGATAGTAATTTTATCACCTGACTTCATTTACGTGAAGTTAATCGCCGTTCAGGTCAATGCAAGTTCAGGTCAAGTTCAGGTAAATGAAGGTCAAAATTTCAAATTGATAAATATAAATAAAAGGGTTATGTTTCTAGACTAGTTTTGTCTCAGAAATACAGCCGTGTCATTCATTTGTTTGTATCTGGTTAAAAAAACGCCCATACACCCATACTGCCATAAGCCATAAGTAAGTCAAAAATGGTGATATAATTCTAAAATTTGGTATGGTAGTTTCTCATATGTGGTTTCTCGGATATATATTCCGGCTTTTTGAATATCTTTGAAGAAAACAATGATTTTGTGGGCATTTTCCCCCCAACACAAACTTTGTGTATTTGTGTGGTCAAAAACCAAATTGTCCAAAATCCGAGATAGCCATCTTGTACCCCTTGCTAATTTCTATCTTTTCATGTTGATGGATTGCATGTTACGAAAAATATGGCATTTTACGGTCTATTACATTTTAGCTGATTTTGGTGTAAAATTTGTGTGTAGTGACTTCACTGAATTCGCTATAACTCGAAATTTTGTCGACAAAATTGATTTATTTTTCACAGAAGACGTAAACGTAATTTAGAAGAAGGTACCCGAAGTTTCACGTTGATGGCCCTATTCATGTTTGAGCTATTACGCAAATTAATCAGGGGCGTTAAACGCCACGCCCGCCCGCCTGCCCGCCCGCCCCCCACATTTTGCAATGAAAACAAAATTCTCGCCACGCCAAAGAAGAAGCAAAAAAGGGAACAAAAATGACCGAACTTGACCTATGATGACCTCTGGAAGTCAAAGTTTTCAATGTGATGGGAAACGCTTCACACCACTGTTATAAAGACGCTGAGTACTACATGTGTGCCAATTTCCAGCCAAATCATAGAGGTCCGGGTCAACGACCTTGAACTTTGATGACCTCTGGAGGTCAAAGTTTTCAATGTGATGGGAAACGCTTCACACCACATAATGGGGACGCTGAGTACTACATGTGTGCCAATTTTCAGCCAAATCGTAGGGGTCCGGGTCAACGACCTTGATCTTTGATGACCTCTGGAGGTCAAAGTTTTCAATGTGATGGGAAATGCTTTACACCACATAATAGGGACGCTGAATACTATATGTGTGCAAATTTTCAGCCAAATCGTAGGGGTCCGGGGTCAACGACCTTGACCTATGATGACCTATGGAGGTCAAAGTTTTCAATATGATGGGAAATGCTTTACACCACATAATAGGGACGCTGAATAATATATGTGTGCCAATTTTCAGCCAAATCGTAGGGGTCCGGGGTCAACATCCTTGACCTAGGATGACCTCTGGAGGTCAAAGTTCTCAATGTGATGGGAAACGCTTTACACCACTGAATGGGGATGCTGAGTACTACATGTGTGCCAATTTTCAGCCAAATCGTAGGGGTCCGGGTCAACGACCTTTAACTTTGATGACCTCTAGAGGTCAAAGCTTGCAATGTGATTGGAAATGCTTCACACCACATAATAGGGACGCTGAATACTATATGTGTGCCAATTTTCAGCCAAATCGTAGGGGTCCGGGGTCAACGACCTTGACCTATGATGACCTCTGGAGGTCAAAGTTCTCAATGTGATGGGAAACGCTTTACACCACTGAATGGGGATGCTGAGTACTACATGTGTGCCAATTTTCAGCTAAATCGTAGGGGTCCGGTGTCAACGACCTTGACCTATGATGACCTCTGGAGGTCAAAGTTCTCAATGTGATGGAAAACGCTTTACACCACTGAATGGGGATGCTGAGTACTACATGTGTGCCATTTTTCAGCCAAATCGTAGGGGTCCGGGGTCAACGACCTTGACCTATGATGACCTCTGGAGGTCAAAGTTCTCAATGTGATGGGAAACGCTTTACACGACTGAATGGGGATGCTGAGTACTACATGTGTGCCAATTTTCAGCCAAATCGTAGGGGTCCGGGTGAACGACCTTGAACTTTGATGACCTCTGGAGGTCAAAGTTTTCAATGTGATGGGAAATGCTTTACACCACATAATAGGGACGCTGAATACTTTATGTGTGCCAATTTTCAG
Organism: Chirona hameri; assembly: GCA_036785665.1. Classification (NCBI taxonomy): domain Eukaryota; kingdom Metazoa; phylum Arthropoda; class Thecostraca; order Balanomorpha; family Balanidae; genus Chirona; species Chirona hameri. The sequence continues at coordinate 239,756 of JAXIVJ010000232.1, read as the reverse complement.
CAAAATCGTAGGGGTCCGGGGTCAACGATCTTGACCTATGATGACCTCTGGAGGTCAAAGTTCTCAATGTGATGGGAAACGCTTTACAACACTGAATGGGGATGCTGAGTACTACATGTGTGCCAATTTTCAGCCAAATCGTAGGGGTCCGGGGTCAACGACCTTGACCTATGATGACCTCTGGAGGTCAAAGTTCTCAATGTGATGGGAAACGCTTTACACCACTGAATGGGGATGCTGAGTACTACATGTGTGCCAATTTTCAGCTAAATCGTAGGGGTCCGGGGTCAACGACCATGACCTATGATGACCTCTGGAGGTCAAAGTTCTCAATGTGATGGGAAACGCTTTACACCACTGAATGGGGATGCTGAATACAATGTGTGCCAATTTTCAGCCAAATCGTAGGGGTCCGGGGTCAACGACCTTGACCTATGATGACCTCTGGAAGTCAAAGTTTTCAATGTAATGGGAAATGCTTTACACCACACAATAGGGACGCTGAATACTATATGTTTGCCAATTTTCAGCCAAATCGTAGGGGTCCGGGTCAACGACCTTGACCTATGATGACCTCTGGAGGTCAAAGTTCTCAATTTGATGGAAAACGCTTTACATCACTGAATGGGGATGCTGAGTACTACATGTGTGCCAATTTTCAGACAAATCGTAGGGGTCCGGTGTCAACGACCTTGACCTATGATGACCTCTGGAGGTCAAAGTTCTCAATGTGATGGGAAACGCTTTACACCACTGAATGGGGATGCTGAGTACTACATGTGTGCCATTTTTCAGCCAAATCGTAGGGGTCCGGGGTCAACGACCTTGCCCTATGTTGACCTCTGGAGGTCAAAGTTCTCAATGTGATGGGAAACGCTTTACACGACTGAATGGGGATGCTGAGTACTACATGTGTGCCAATTTTCAGCCAAATCGTAGGGATCCGGGTGAACGACCTTGAAATTTGATGACCTCTGGAGGTCAAAGTTTTCAATGTGATGGGAAATGCTTTACACCACATAATAGGGACGCTGAATACTTTATGTGTGCCAATTTTCAGCCAAATCGTAGGGGTCCGGGGTCAACGACCTTGACCTATGATGACCTCTGGAGGTCAAAGTTCTCAATGTGATGGGAAACGCTTTACACCACTGAATGGGGATGCTGAGTACTACATGTGTGCCAATTTTCAGCCAAATCGTAGGGGTCCGGGGTCAACAACCTTGACCTATGATGACCTCTGGAGGTCAAAGTTTTCAATGTGATGGGAAATGCTTTACACCACACAATAGGGACGATGAATACTATATGTTTGCCAATTTTCAGCCAAATCGTAGGGGTCCGGGTCAACGACCTTGACCTATGATGACCTCTGGAGGTCAAAGTTCTCAATGTGATGGAAAACGCTTTGCATCACTGAATGGGGATGTTGAGTACTACATGTGTGCCAATTTTCAGACAAATCGTAGGGGTCCGGGGTCAACGACCTTGACCTATGATGACCTCTGGAGGTCAAAGTTCTCAATGTGATGGGAAACGCTTTACACCACTGAATTGAAATGCTGAGTACTACATGTGTGCTAATTTTCAGCCAAATCGTAGGGGTCCGGGTCAACGATATTGACCTATGATGACCTATGGAGGTCAAAGTTATCAATGTGATGGGAAACACTTTACACCACTGAATGGGGATGCTGAGTACTACATGTGTGCCAATTTTCAGCCAAATCGTAGGGGTCCGGGTCAACGACCTTGACCTATGATGACCTCTGGAGGTCAAAGTTCTCAATGTGATGGAAAACGCTTTACATCACTGAATGGGGATGTTGAGTACTACATGTGTGCCAATTTTCAGACAAATCGTAGGGGTCCGGGGTCAACGACCTTGACCTATGATGACCTCTGGAGGTCAAAGTTCTCAATGTGATGGGAAACGCTTTACACCACTGGATTGAAATGCTGAGTACTACATGTGTGCTAATTTTCAGCCAAATCGTAGGGGTCCGGGTCAACGATATTGACCTATGATGACCTCTGGAGGTCAAAGTTCTCAATGTGATGGGAAACACTTTACACCACTGAATGGGGATGCCATTACCAGATGGGCATCCCCATTTTTTTTGCAATTGATCAGATCCATGTGGCAAATAAAGTACTATATGTTGGTAGTACTTGTAGGTTTTGATTAAGTCACCTCAACGTGACTTAATCAAGAGATATAAAAGATCACACACCTGAGGGGGAGGATCTTTGACAAGGGGAGGGGGCACACAGGGAGACGGCGGCATCGTATTTAAGATATACGGAATTATGTGATGTCATCTCTCTCTAAGATGACCGTCCACAAACGACTACCCCGCACAACGAGGGGGGTAGTCGTTTGTAATGGCTAATTTAATGGCTATCACAGTTCAAAAAAAAATGGCACACATAAAGTATTCAGCGTCCCTATTATGTGGTCGAGGACCTGAGTATTATATTGGCGCCGGTCGGTGCCACGTGGCACCACGGCGCCTCCGGGCGCCGTGGTGTGCCAATTTTCAGCCAAATCGTAGGGGTCCGGGTCAACGACCTTGATCTTTGATGACCTCTGGAGGTCAAAGTTTTCAATGTGATGGGAAATGCTTTACACCACATAATAGGGACGCTGAATACTATATGTGTGCAAATTTTCAGCCAAATCGTAGGGGTCCGGGGTCAACGACCTTGACCTATGATGACCTATGGAGGTCAAAGTTTTCCATATGATGGGAAATGCTTTACACCACATAATAGGGACGCTGAATAATATATGTGTGCCAATTTTCAGCCAAATCGTGGGGGTCCGGGGTCAACATCCTTGACCTAGGATGACCTCTGGAGGTCAAAGTTCTCAATGTGATGGGAAACGCTTTACACCACTGAATGGGGATGCTGAGTACTACATGTGTGCCAATTTTCAGCCAAATCGTAGGGGTCCGGGTCAACGACCTTTAACTTTGATGACCTCTAGAGGTCAAAGCTTGCAATGTGATTGGAAATGCTTCACACCACATAATAGGGACGCTGAATACTATATGTGTGCCAATTTTCAGCCAAATCGTAGGGGTCCGGGGTCAACGACCTTGACCTATGATGACCTCTGGAGGTCAAAGTTCTCAATGTGATGGGAAACGCTTTACACCACTGAATGGGGATGCTGAGTACTACATGTGTGCCAATTTTCAGCTAAATCGTAGGGGTCCGGTGTCAACGACCTTGACCTATGATGACCTCTGGAGGTCAAAGTTCTCAATGTGATGGAAAACGCTTTACACCACTGAATGGGGATGCTGAGTACTACATGTGTGCCATTTTTCAGCCAAATCGTAGGGGTCCGGGGTCAACGACCTTGACCTATGATGACCTCTGGAGGTCAAAGTTCTCAATGTGATGGGAAACGCTTTACACGACTGAATGGGGATGCTGAGTACTACATGTGTGCCAATTTTCAGCCAAATCGTAGGGTCCGGGTGAACGACCTTGAACTTTGATAACCTCTGGAGGTCAAAGTTTTCAATGTGATGGGAAATGCTTTACACCACATAATAGGGACGCTGAATACTTTATGTGTGCCAATTTTCAGCAAAATCGTAGGGGTCCGGGGTCAACGATCTTGACCTATGATGACCTCTGGAGGTCAAAGTTCTCAATGTGATGGGAAACGCTTTACAACACTGAATGGGGATGCTGAGTACTACATGTGTGCCAATTTTCAGCCAAATCGTAGGGGTCCGGGGTCAACGACCTTGACCTATGATGACCTCTGGAGGTCAAAGTTCTCAATGTGATGGGAAACGCTTTACACCACTGAATGGGGATGCTGAGTACTACATGTGTGCCAATTTTCAGCTAAATCGTAGGGGTCCGGGGTCAACGACCATGACCTATGATGACCTCTGGAGGTCAAAGTTCTCAATGTGATGGGAAACGCTTTACACCACTGAATGGGGATGCTGAATACAATGTGTGCCAATTTTCAGCCAAATCGTAGGGGTCCGGGGTCAACGACCTTGACCTATGATGACCTCTGGAAGTCAAAGTTTTCAATGTAATGGGAAATGCTTTACACCACACAATAGGGACGCTGAATACTATATGTTTGCCAATTTTCAGCCAAATCGTAGGGGTCCGGGTCAACGACCTTGACCTATGATGACCTCTGGAGGTCAAAGTTCTCAATTTGATGGAAAACGCTTTACATCACTGAATGGGGATGCTGAGTACTACATGTGTGCCAATTTTCAGACAAATCGTAGGGGTCCGGTGTCAACGACCTTGACCTATGATGACCTCTGGAGGTCAAAGTTCTCAATGTGATGGGAAACGCTTTACACCACTGAATGGGGATGCTGAGTACTACATGTGTGCCATTTTTCAGCCAAATCGTAGGGGTCCGGGGTCAACGACCTTGCCCTATGATGACCTCTGGAGGTCAAAGTTCTCAATGTGATGGGAAACGCTTTACACGACTGAATGGGGATGCTGAGTACTACATGTGTGCCAATTTTCAGCCAAATCGTAGGGATCCGGGTGAACGACCTTGAAATTTGATGACCTCTGGAGGTCAAAGTTTTCATTGTGATGGGAAATGCTTTACACCACATAATAGGGACGCTGAATACTTTATGTGTGCCAATTTTCAGCCAAATCGTAGGGGTCCGGGGTCAACGACCTTGACCTATGATGACCTCTGGAGGTCAAAGTTCTCAATGTGATGGGAAACGCTTTACACCACTGAATGGGGATGCTGAGTACTACATGTGTGCCAATTTTCAGCCAAATCGTAGGGGTCCGGGGTCAACAACCTTGACCTATGATGACCTCTGGAGGTCAAAGTTTTCAATGTGATGGGAAATGCTTTACACCACACAATAGGGACGATGAATACTATATGTTTGCCAATTTTCAGCCAAATCGTAGGGGTCCGGGTCAACGACCTTGACCTATGATGACCTCTGGAGGTCAAAGTTCTCAATGTGATGGAAAACGCTTTACATCACTGAATGGGGATGTTGAGTACTACATGTGTGCCAATTTTCAGACAAATCGTAGGGGTCCGGGGTCAACGACCTTGACCTATGATGACCTCTGGAGGTCAAAGTTCTCAATGTGATGGGAAACGCTTTACACCACTGAATTGAAATGCTGAGTACTACATGTGTGCTAATTTTCAGCCAAATCGTAGGGGTCCGGGTCAACGATATTGACCTATGATGACCTATGGAGGTCAAAGTTATCAATGTGATGGGAAACACTTTACACCACTGAATGGGGATGCTGAGTACTACATGTGTGCCAATTTTCAGCCAAATCGTAGGGGTCCGGGTCAACGACCTTGACCTATGATGACCTCTGGAGGTCAAAGTTCTCAATGTGATGGAAAACGCTTTACATCACTGAATGGGGATGTTGAGTACTACATGTGTGCCAATTTTCAGACAAATCGTAGGGGTCCGGGGTCAACGACCTTGACCTATGATGACCTCTGGAGGTCAAAGTTCTCAATGTGATGGGAAACGCTTTACACCACTGGATTGAAATGCTGAGTACTACATGTGTGCTAATTTTCAGCCAAATCGTAGGGGTCCGGGTCAACGATATTGACCTATGATGACCTCTGGAGGTCAAAGTTCTCAATGTGATGGGAAACACTTTACACCACTGAATGGGGATGCTGAGTACTACATGTGTGCCAATTTTCAGCCAAATCGTAGGGGTCCGGGGTCCACGACCTTGACCTATTATGACCTCAGGGGGTCAAAGTTCTCAATGTGATGGGAAACACTTTACACCACTGAATGGGGATGCTGAGTACTACATGTGTGCCAATTTTCAGCCAAATCGTAGGGGTCCGGCTCAACGATCTTGACCTATGATGACCTCTGGAGGTCAAAGTTCTCAATGTGATGGGAAACGCTTTACACCACTGAATGGGGATGCTGAGTACTAAATGTGTGCCATTTTTCAGCCAAATCGTAGGGGTCCGGGGTCAACGACCTTGTATGTATGTATGTATGTATTAAAACATGAACTATCCACACGAATGAGGTTTTTACAGTTGTTTGTCATGTTGGCAGGTTACACAGGGTACAATACAAAACACATCAGCATGCACTTTCACACTTCCACACACGCATAAAACTCAGTGCACCTCGCATGTCACGTCAGGTATGGCGCCCTGGCTCCAGGCTACGCTTCAGCTCTCTCATGAACTTGCCAGCAGACATGCACTCGAAGTCGCGTGGCAGACCGTTCATATTGCGCGCAGCGCGGTAGGCAAAGCGCCTCTTTCCGGCCTCTGTCCTGACCCGAGGAAGAGATAGGTAGTGGTCCTGTCGGGTCGTTCGAGAGTGCGCCGGTCTCTCACAGTTGTGAGAAAATAGACCGGCGAGACTCTCCGGCTCAGCGGTGCTGCGGACTTTGTGGAGAAGACAGAGGGTTTGATAAAGGAAGAGGTCGGGAGCATCGAGCCACCCCAGTGCTTCCCGCACCTCCGAAATGTGGTCAAACTTGCGTTTTCCGGAAACGACTCGCGCTGCAAAGTTGATGAGTTTTTGAATGCGATGCAGGTTTTTGGCAGAGCCGTTTCCGTACACGACCAAACAGTAACGAATGTGAGAGAACACTAGGGCGGTGACGATTTCGGGAAGTATTTGTGACGGGAGGTAGTGACGGATATGGGATAGACTGACAAGGATACCGCAGCACTTACGGCAGAGGGCTGACACATGAGCGTCCCAGGTGAGGTGCTGATCAAAAATGACACCCAAGTTGCGTGCCTCTGAGTGAGGTACCAGGTAAGTGTCACGGAACTTGATAGTAAACTGAGGAAGTGAGCGCAAATTTTGTCGTGATCCGATGGTAAGGAGTTCGAACTTCCTTACGTTAACTTTAAGCCCATTGCAATGAAAGTAGTCCCCAAGAGAAGCGAGAGCCGACTCCATGCGGGCGATAAGCGCTGGCATACAAGATTTTGGTTCCGAAATCATGACTTGAGTATCATCGGCATATTGCACCACAATCGCATCAGCCGCATGAAGACTCAAGTCATTTGCAAACGCGCTGAAGAGAATGGGTCCGAGCGATGAGCCCTGAAAGACCCCTTGATTTATATCACGCGGAGTGGACGTTACAATCTTGCCATCAGAGCCAGGGAAGCTAACACTCTGAGTGTGACCGTGCAAGTAATTTTGGAACCACAAAGTGTCTATGCCGAGAGCCTGAAGTTTGACTAACAGTTTTCCATGGTGAATGACGTCAAAACATTTGCTTAAGTCAATCAAACAAAGCAAAGCAATTTTACCAGAGTCGACAGCCGAGAGCATGTGGTCAGTGATACAAGTGAGCGCCGTCTCCGTAGAGTGCCGCGGGCGGAAACCGTGCTGGGTAGGAGCAAGGAGATGGTTGGATGAAAGGTAATAGTAGAGCTGGCGTTGCACCGCCCGCTCCACTATTTTGGCTATGACCGGAAGTATTGAAATTGGGCGGAAGTTGGAAGGATCAGAAGGATTGCCGGATTTATGGATTGGATACACAAGGGAGTGTTTCCAGGAGGTAGGCACGTCGTTGGTCGTGATGCAGGAGTTGATGAGGAAGAGAAGGACGTGGCCGATGGAATTGAAGGCGAGCTTCAGGATACGGATGCAGAGGCCGTCAGCACCACGAGCCGGGGAGTTCCGCATACTAAAGACGATGCGGTGTAGGGCACTCATACTGATTGGATGCAGTGAAAAGTAACAAGCTCCCACTCTCGGCAAACGAGTGGGGAGAGAGGGAGGTGGACCTTGCGCCTCCAGCTCGGCCGCCACGGTCGGACCGACATTAACAAAAAATGCGTTCATGTCGTCATGCGAGGTAGATGGTAACACCTGGGCATTCGACCTCTTGCTACCCAATAAGTCTCGGGCGGATTTCCAGCAACTAGCTCTCCCCTGCTCGAGAATGCGGTCGCCCACGTACCGGCGCTTGTCAGCCCTGAACGCAGCTCTAGCAAGGCGATTTGCTGAGCGGTACTGATCTGAGCCATGACCATACACTATCAGAGCTATGGCTCGCTGCATAATCAAAATACGGGTACTGTCGGACATCGGAGGGGCGGTCGGGTTACGTACAGTAAAGGACTTCACTGGTGCATAGCATGAGACAATAGGGGTCATTCCCTCGAGAAAGGCGGACCAGGCATCAGCGACATTTGCGGCAGAAAATACAGGAGACCAGTCGGTTGCCATAAGCGCATCTTCAAAACCTACGAGATCAAACCGTCTGAAGGACCTACACGTAATGACACTTGGCTTAAAACGCGGGCGAGGCACATTCAGAACAGCACGGACAAAACGATGAGGGCTAAAATGACAGAAACGGGTACCTGCAGATCCTAAAACACGGTTGGATATCAGCACATCAAGTAAAGAGCCTGAAGTGAAAGTCGCGGAGGTGATCGATTGGTTCAACGAGTACTTGGAAACAAACTCCTGCAAACACTGTTTAGACGGAGCGGTAACCGCAAGCAGGTCACAGTTTAGATCGCCGACAAGAACAATAGGGCAGTCGGGGTATTGCATTACTACGTGCTGGTATTGTAACTCTAAGGAATCAAAGTCGGCCTGAAGGGCGGCTACAGTGTGGCGCGGCGGTCGGTACAGCGATGCTATGATGACACGATTTTTGTCCCATTTGAAAAGACTCCAAAGTGATTCGAGTTTTGACAGGGTGCTATCTCGCTCAGGGATCTTGATTGGCTTATGCTCGAACTTCTCGCGATACAAGACAGCCACACCTCCGTAGGTCCACGACCTTGACCTATTATGACCTCAGGGGGTCAAAGTTCTCAATGTGATGGGAAACACTTTACACCACTGAATGGGGATGCTGAGTACTACATGTGTGCCAATTTTCAGCCAAATCGTAGGGGTCCGGCTCAACGATCTTGACCTATGATGACCTCTGGAGGTCAAAGTTCTCAATGTGATGGGAAACGCTTTACACCACTGAATGGGGATGCTGAGTACTAAATGTGTGCCATTTTTCAGCCAAATCGTAGGGGTCCGGGGTCAACGACCTTGACCTATGATGACCTCTGGAGGTCAAAGTTCTCAATGTGATGGGAAACGCTTTACACGACTGAATAGGGATGCAGAGTACTAAATGTGTGCCAATTTTCAGCCAAATCGTAGGGGTCTTGGTGAACGACCTTGAACTTTGATGACCTCTGGAGGTCAAAGTTTTCAATGTGATGGGAAATGCTTTACACCAAATAATAGGGACGCTGAATACTTTATGTGTGCCAATTTTCAGCCAAATCGTAGGGGTCCGGAGTCAACGACCTTGACCTATGATGACCTCTGGAGGTCAAAGTTCTCAATGTGATGGGAAACACTTTACACCACCGAATGGGGAAGCTGAGTACTACATGTGTGCCAATTTTCAGCCAAATCGTAGGGGTCCGGGGTCAACGACCTTGACCTATGATGACCTCTGGAGGTCAAAGTTCTCAATGTGATGGGAAACGCTTTACACCACTGAATGGGGATGCTGAGTACTACATATGTGCCAATTTTCAGCTAAATCGTAGGGTCCGGGGTCAACGACCTTGACCTATGATGACCTCTGGAGGTCAAAGTTCTCAATGTGATGGGAAACGCTTTACACCACTGAATGGGGATGCTGAGTACTACATGTGTGCCAATTTTCAGCCAAATCGTAGGGGTCCGGGGTCAACGACCTTGACAAATGATGACCTCTGGAGGTCAAATTCTCAATGTGATGGGAAACGCTTTAAACCACTGAATGGGGATGCTGAGTACTACATGTGTGCCAATTTTCAGCCAAATCGTAGGGGTCCGGGGTCAACGACCTTGACCTATGATGACCTCTGGAGGTTAAAGTTCTTAATGTGATGGGAAACACTTAACACCACTGAATGGGGATGCTGAGTACTACATGTGTGCCAATTTTCAGCCAAATCGTAGGGGTCCGGTGAATGTGAATCCGAATCCGAATCTGAGCTGTCTTGACAGACGTGTGAACATTTTTCAAGGTGACCTATTCCCTTTAAAGGGAATAGGTCACCTTGAAAAATGTCTTAAAAATTGGCTATACGGGGTATATTGAGCTGAAAATCACGAATATGACATTTGTTTGGACGATAGATGGATATCCGTTGAGAAATGGACATGTTTCTCTTTTCCCCTTCATGGCCATAAAAAAACTTCAGGACAATGTATGACGTCATGCATATGGTAGCTTGGATATGGAAGCAATTGCATACAACAACGGCGTACTTGTAACCAAAATATGACGCGTTACCAGAGACAATAGTGGAGACGTCAATACAAAATAAAACAGAACAAAACAAAACGTTTTAACGTTTTAACAAAACGTTTTTATACTCTACAACTGTTTGCTCTGAACTATTTATTCGCATTTGTAGGTACATACTGGATAACTAGATGTCTCATATACCACTCAAAAAATTTGGTATCTTCAACTCTGCCTGGACCAGTTACCAGTTATCAATTATCCTAAAGTGAAGCAATGTTTTGTGAGTCTTACGGTATGAGTGGAGAGGATGAGGTTGCTTGATCAGTCTGTAGCAGTCTTGTCAAGGCCTGCCTGTACATGGTTTCCTTTTTATTATTATCATGTGAAGCATACTAATAATGTACTCAAGAATCAGCTATACCTATGTATCCTTCCTTGTCATACCTGGTTCTTTCACCAAAATGGTCCTTACACAGTTTACATTAAATGTGTACCCATCACAGCTGAGCGTATACAATACATGCAGTAAAACACCAGAGCTTTGGTGTGTTGATATCATCAATAATGAGATAGCATGAAATGTCTGCTAGAAGGAGCCCTAACCCAACAACAACAACAACTGCTAGAAAGCTGTGACAAAATATTATATCCTTACTGCTTACGTGTATCCTTACATGGATGTAACTTGGATACATGCATATGCGTAGGAGCCAGGGGGGCAGCCGCCCCCCAACATTTGTGATTTTAACATTACGCCTATGGGCGTTGCATGGAAAGAATCAACTTCAGAATGCCTCCTGCCCCCCCAACTTGAACATAGTTCCTACGCCCCTGGGTACATGTTAGCGTGGATGTTTTTTAATCTTATTTCTGGCATGCAAATTTGCACTTTAATTTTTGGTAATTTGTCCAACTGATTATCAATGTTTCCTGATATATGATATTCCTGATATTTCTGACTACCTTACATATCCATTTTAGGTACAACCAAAAGCTGCATGAAGAGAAGCAGGGGAGCGAAGCGCCCACAAGTGAAGCATCCTAGCATTGGGAAATTTGGGTGGAAAATGACACCCTATGGATACTATTTTTCCACTCTTTTTCCTGAGTTTTACTGTGAATTTTCCACTCCTTATTTTACAATGCATTAAATAATTGGAAACCTGATACTGATTTATGGATGTATTTATAGGGACAGCTTGAGGATGGAAAGACTGGTAAGCATTGGCATAGATAATAACTAATTTTGGTGAGCAGGTAATTGGGTGATAAAGCCTGGTACATATGCTTTTTGGTTTAATTTTCCACTCTTTATACTTATTTTTAGTCAGAATTTTCCACTCCGCACCCCAGCTCCAAAGCAATTCTAGGAGCCTGAGTGAGTAGGTATGTAGCATATTTATTTGTTGCTCTTTATCTCTTCTTGTAGTTAGAAACATTAGTTACTCATCTATTATGTTTCATTATAATTTCTATTGTCAAAGATTTACCATTTTGCTTCATCAACAAGCTTAGCATGTCAGCTCGTAACTGTTACTACGACTGATGTGTGCAATGTTTTTGTTTTGTTTTTCTGCCAGCATTTGTTGTTCATGATCACACAGTGATTTTGAGCCTAGCCCAGGATGCAGGAGCCTGGAGCAGTCTCATTATATGTGCTCATGGACAAGATGTGTTGCCATCACAATTCACAAAGTATGTGAAGTTTGCAATGCTGCCACACAAATGGGAAAAACACATGCAACATGTTATTCAATGGAATGTATGTGTTTCTTCATTTGCAAGCAAGAATGGTCTTCAATCCAGTAAAACGTCATGCATGGTTGTCATATGCACTATCAATACTTCCATATAATATTTTGGCCCTTTAGGTTCAGGCTTTATTGGTTTAGTAATAATATAAAATTCTGTAAGATGTATTGTTTTAATGAATAAATGGACAACACTTCAGCAATCCTATAGACTGCCATTTGAACATTGTATCAACATGCTTGTCTGCAGCCCTTCACGGGAAGATGGAATAAGTATTTATGCATGTTTTATGTTTGTGTCATCAGGACCTTGTGTCATCAGGACCTTGTGTCACAGCTAGAGGCCACGCAGCGCACCTCCACAGTCCTCAAGGACATATTGGTGCGGTACCCGGCCCTCGCGTGGGAGGTGGAGGCCAGCTTGGCCGGTACCACCGCAGGCACGGATCCCCCACCTCCACCTCCAATCATGGCCATCCGACGCAAGTGGCTCGACCCCAGGGGCCAGTACCGGGGGTTCGGAGAACTTCAAGACGGCGTGCTGTAGGGTGTCCTAGTCTGGCATTTAGCATTGATTTAACATTTAACATAGATATATAGATAGAGCACCCAGTCAGTGTGAGCTGAACCCCGGACGGATGTAGCACCGTGTCAAGTGTAGCTGACTTAGACGGTAATGTATCAGACATGATCATTGTATTCGCAATCAATGACGATGAAATGAAAGTTCATAAAAAACGGACGTTTCGACAAACAGAGCGTCTTCGTCAGTGCTAATTATACATTTTAAATTATAAAGATATTTAAGTCAAGCAATCACAATCGGCACCAGGTTTGCATGAAGCAGATTGTGATTGCTTGACTTAAATATCTTTAGAATTTAAATATTTATAAATGTTTGTCGAAACGTCTGTTTTTTCGGAACTCGCATTGCATTCTCATTGATTGCAAATGCAACTTAGACGTTAATGTGATGCTTGATGACAGCGCAGACGAATCAGTGTAGGTTTCCTGTGGCGGTAGGCAGTCGAGCCTGCCCCCTCCCTCCCTCCCCCCCCCCCCCCCCCGCTACTCGCCGTGAAGTTTGCGTAATTTGGTTGTGTTCATGTGCTGTGTGCCTGGCCAGGCACGTAGCCAAGGGGAGGGCGGGGAGGGCGGCGGGGGCGGCCGCCCCCCCCCCCCCCCCCCCCGTGGAGGCCCCTTTTCGGCGCGCTGCGCGCGCCGAAAAGGGCCGACGAGACCGCGCGAAGCGCGGTATCATAGGCTCTTTACTACACGAAGCGTGGTCTTTAGAGGGTTAGAGGACTTCAGAGGCCCTTTAGGGCCACCAGGGCCCTCTGAAAGACCAGAGGGCCCCTTGGACGTTCAAGAGAGCCCTGTGCATGTCAGAGGGGCCCCTGGCCAGACCGAAAGGGCCACTGAGCGGGTCAGAAGCCCCCCTGAGCACGTCGAATGGGCCCCCTGAACACGTCGATGGGCCCCTGAACACGTCGAATGGGCCCATAGCCAGCACAGAGGGGCCCCTGGGCAGGTTGAGAGGCCCCTGAGCATGTCGACAGGGCGACAAAAGCGGCCAGCGCAGTCCTTTGCCAGGTCATAAGGGCCCCTGAGCAGGTTGGAGGGCTCCTGGACAGACCAGAGGGCCCCTGTGCAGTTCAGAGGGGCCCTGACCAAACCGAAAGGGCCCCTAGGTGGGTCAGGAGGGCCCCTGAACATGGAGAATCAGCCCCTAGCCAGCACGGAGGGGCCCCAGGGCAGATCGGAGGGCCCTCGGAGCATGTCGCAAGGCGACAAAGCAGCCATCGCAGTCCCTTGCTAGGTCGGAAGGGCCCCTTAGAAGGTTAAAGGACCCCTGGAGAGACCAGAGGGGCCCCTGTAAAGTTAAAAGGGCCCCTGCGCAGATCGGAGGGGCCCATGCCCAGACCGAAAGGACCCCTGGGCGGGTAAGAAGAGCCCCTGAACATGCCGGAAGTAACCCCTGGCCAGCACGGAGGGGCTCAGGGCAGGTCGGAGGGCCCATTGAGCATGTCGGCAGGGCAACAAAGCAGCCAGCGCAGGCCGACCAGAAGAGTCGCTGGGCTGATCGGAAGGGCTCCTGGGCAAGTCAGAGGGGCCCCTGGCTAGATCGAAAGGGTCCCTGGGCCGGTCGGAAGGCCCCTTGAACATGCCGGATGAGTTCCTAGCCAGACTGGAGGGGCTCCTGGGCAGGTCGGAGGGGCCCCTGAGCAGGGGCGGCGGATTGCGGGGGCAAGGTATCCAAAATTTCCCACAGTCGAAAATCCTGGGGGGCAAAGGGTAGTTTTGCCCCCCCCCCCAGATTTTAGCTTGCTCAATCTGGGGGCAACATGACCCTTCCCCTCCCCAGGATTTTCATTTGAGGGGGGGGGGGGATTTTGGGTACCCTGCGCCCCGCAATCCGCCGCCCCTGTCCCTGAGCATGTCGGCAGGGCGACAAAGCAGCCAGTGCAGTCGCTGGTCAGGTCGGAAGGACCTCTGAACAGGCTGAATGGGCCCCTTGACACAAAAGAGGAGCTTCTTGGAAGATCTGAGGAGTCTCTGGTGAGACCGGAAGGGTCAAAGGACGTAGAGATCCCAGATGAAGATTAAAATACAAAGAGGACTTACTCCACAATACAAATATTAAAAGCGGAGCTTTCGGGTATATTGTAACACCCTTCGTCAGGGTGCTACAATATACCCGAAAGATCCGATTTTATTTTGTCCTGTATAGTAAGCCCTCTTTGTATTATATATATATATATATATATATATATATATATATATATATATATATATATATATATATATATATATATATATATATATATATAATATATATATATATATATATATATATATATATATATATATATATATATATATATATATATATATATATATATATATATATATATATATATATATATATATATATATATATATATATATATATATATATATATATATATATATATATATATATATATATATATATATATATATATATATATATATATATATATATATATATATATATATATATCACCCACTCCACATCATGTCTTTTCGCTTCGCGGATCCCAGATAAGTCCCTGAACAGGTCGGAAGGGCGTAGAAAAGGTCAGAGGGGCCTCTAGACGATCTGAAGGGACCTTGGGCCTTTCAACAGTAAGAATACAGTTGTACAGGGAATAAAACTCAAAATTTTCGCGGCGCAATTTAACTACAAATTCAATTACATGCGGGTTAGGAAAAAAATCGGTCAGTTTCTCGGCGCATTTATGTGTTATGTTGCTACTTTGCTATATTATTGGGCAAAATAGTTCACTTTAGCGCTTTTTCCCGCACTTTTAAGCGCACAATATAGCAATTTTAGAGGTCCGCACCATACGCAATGCGACGCAATGATAAGAAAGCAACCCAGGGCATAATACTCAAAATTTTCGCGCCATTGCAAGTTGGTATAGCTGATTTCAAATTAGTGTCGCTGGTTCCAAAGTTGATGTGGCAGTTTGCTAACTCCAGCTCCTAAACGTTGATATGGCACATGCCATACCTGCCATACTGCATTTTTTTTCAGCCTTGTAACGTGCCTTTTCATGAGTTTTTTTTTTTGGGGGGGGCCTTTCAACGCTTGGGAAGGGGCCCTTTCAACGCTCGGGAAGGGGCTCTTTCGAAGCGCCCCCCCCCCCCCTGGACGAAATCCTGGCTACGTGCCTGTGCCTGGCCTAGTTGAAGTTTTTGTTTTGAGACGACATGTAAGGAAGGAAGTTAGGAATTCATCTTTGTGTGTGACTGTGTGTCAGCAGTTTAAGTTTCGTTCTAGAGTAGTCAACCGCTCTTCTTCTTGTGTGGAGGATGTTACGGGCGGCACGTCGCTGGCGCCGTGCCAGCGATGCATTTGATGCTGTGGCCAGACTGGTGATTGATTCACCGTATTTGGAAGGTTTCAATCACGACTCATTTTGGAATATAAATGATTCAGTCACCGTTTGATTCATGGATAAACATTTTGAGGAATGATTCTTTCCGATTCAAAGAATAAAAACATTTTTTGATCAAATCATGTTTGACTCACCATTGAAATAGCATTGCACAACCTTTTTGATTTAAACAGCCTTGTTTCTATGCGAGTTTTGATTCAATCACGATTCATGAATAAAACAATCCGGTGGTGAATCGATTCTTCTTTGATTCAGGGATTTTGATTGAACGATTCTAATCGATGCAATCAGAGTCGAATCAATAACCAGTCTGGCTGTGGCGACAGCGGATCGTGGACCTGTCTCGCGGAGCAACTCCTATGTAGATTTAGTTGATGTATAGCCCGGTGGCGGCGCTGTGTGCGTTCGCTCTTGACTGCGCAGTCTGTGCGACTAGGAGCGCAAGCAACTTTGTTGGCATTTAATACCTTTTGTACGGATATACTGTGAATGTAACGTTCATACTTCCGCACAGAGTATTCCCTGTGGTGAACCCGGAACAAGAAGATCTCTCAGCGGTAGGATGTACAGTGCAATATACTATGTGAATGAATGCAATATCTGAATATATAAATTCGTTCTCGTGCCACGTCCAAGTTCCGTGCGACCCGTCTTTCAGGTGCACAACGCCGTAAGGTGTTGGACAGTGCCGGCGTCGCGAAAATCTACCGCATGTTGTACACATGGTTATTGTATAGGTAAATTGAAACGCTATTCCCTCTTCATGTGCGTACTGTAAACACTTTGCAAGCCACCAAGTTCTATGGTCAAATGATGTACTGGATGAGTATTATATTATATACATTGTACACTGTACAGGTGTCATAGCCGGTGCTTCAACCCAGCAACACTGGCACCACGAAGCAATGCTGATCACCACCAGGGACGTAGACAAGGGGGTGGCAACCGGGGCCCTGCCCCCCCCCCCCCCCCCCCCCCCCCCCCCCGAGGAAAATATATTTACACTAGATAAAATGAGATTCTCTGACGACCACCCCCCCCCCCCCCAACATATGTCTGAGGAGCGAAATTTGTTTCTATCACCGACGTGCCCCCCACTCCACTCCTGAGAAAAATCCTGGCAACGTGCCTGATGACCACATACCGGGTCGAACCCCCCCCCCCCCCCGCTTCCAGCTTCACTGGACGCTGTCGTTGAAGCGGGAGTGCTCTGCCCAGCTGCTGTCGAGAGTCTCCTTCGACTCATCTGGGCCTGTAGCCCGATGGCCGTACGGCCCACTCGACCGGCGGGGATCGTCCTGGTGAACGATGGGGCCGCAGATGCCCCGCCGTTTCCGCATCGCCACGATCTTAGCCAGACTCGGGCGAACGTGCAGAAAGGTTTTTGGCACCTTGATGGGCGTCACGATGCAGGAGTCCGACACCCGTTCGAAGCACCGCACTGTTCTGAAACAACGATGTAAGCGAGGTATAATGCCTGGCGTAAATGTAATAATGGTAGGGCATCAAAACGTCCATTATGTCCTTTGGTTGTACGACATTAAACAACAGAGAGACAGTCTGGAAGACAACCGGACAACCAAGGACCACAGCTAGTTACATGACATGAACAGCATTTTGAGATGTAATAGGCGAGCTCAATCCCTCGTGCATTGCTGACCATACCGGCGCTTTGCAATAGAGGAAAGATGACAGACAGAAAGACAATTTATAAAAAGGTTAGCGGTATGTCCTCACTTCACAATGCTGTCGTCGTTCCGCGCATGGTCCGGCCCATATGAGCCGAGAAGTCGATCACGGCGACCTGCTTGCCGAGGCTGAACGTTGGCGGCCTGCAGACAAGAAAAGAGAAACAATTACCTTTAAAAAAACAATATGGCGACATAGAACACAACAATGACTGAGTATGAACAACGTGATGACGTGAACAACAACGTGAACGACAAATGATGACGTCAACACAAATACTACTGCTAACGTAATAGCACAAGCACAAAAAAAACATTTTGAAACAGCGTCATTTGGAGTCACTTACTGGCCTCACTGTCATTTGTCATTTGGTGTCACTGGCCAGAGGGGCGCCGTCATTACAGTGTCTTAGGTTTATTATCACATAGCCCATTATTCGGAGCCAATTAGGTACACAATACTGAGTAAATGTGACTGGCCGTCACTGGCCAGATGGGCGCCGTCATTAGACGGAGGGGCGCCGTCACTGGCCGGAGGGGCGCAGTCACTGGCCGGATGGGCGCCGTCATTAGCAGGAGGGGCACCGTCACTGGCCATAAGGCGCCGTTACTGGCCATAAGGCGCCGTCACTGGCCAGAGGGGCGCCGTCACTAACCAGAGGGGCGCCGTCATTAGCAGTAGGAGCGCCAACACTAGCCAGAGGGGCGCCAACACTAGCCAGAGGGGCGCCAACACTAGCCAGAGGGGCGCCGTCACCGGCCAGAGGGGCGCCGTCACCGGCCATAGGGGCGCCGTCACTGGCCAGAGGGGCGCCGTCACTGGCTATAGGGGTGATGTCATTAGCAGGAGGGGCGCCGATATTAGCCAGAGGGGCGCCGTCACTGGCCAGAGGGGCGCCGTCACTGACCAGAGGGGCGCCGTCACTGGCCAGAGGGGCGTCGTCACTGGCCAGAGGGGCGCTGTCACTGGCCAGAGGGGCCTAAAAACAGACGAAATCTCATGAGTTTTATAAATCTGTCGGACGGCCCCTCAAACCAACGTTTTGGGCCGGTCTGCATCCGCCAGAAGGCCCGAGTCCTTACTTGGAACCCTTACTTAGTAAAATGGCAATGTTAACCTGCCAATGACTGGGGGGGGGGGGGGGGGGCAAATATCTCCCCCCGACAAATTTTCGCAATAGCTCAAAAACCAATAGCGGTATCAACGTTAAACTTTGGGTATCTTCTCCTACACAAATTTTACGTCTTCTGTGCATAAATGAAGAAATTTTGTCGATAACAAAATCGAGATATCACGAATTTAGTGACGTTACTACACTCGAGTTTGGCGAATAAAAAAAAACAGCTAAACTTTAACCCGCGCACTGCAGGGGGGGTTGATTTCCGCCCCCCCCCCCCCCCCCCCCCCCCCTCAGGTTTTTCAAAGATAGCGAAAAAAACGGCGGCGCGCAGCGCCGCCGGGTTTTGATACACCTGTTAGGACATCAATTGCACACACTTTGAGAAAAAAAATATGCTCGGGTCATCTCAGGTCAGGTCACCAGACCAGATAAAGTTACCCCACCACCAAACATGTTTGCAGTTGTGCCAAAGCCAGAGTTTTTCACCGATCAGGTTGAAACTTACAGGATGTCATGAGGGCATCAGTACTTACAATTCGTATAATTCGGAATTTTGATATCGGTGACCTAAGGTCAAGTCAATTTCGTAACCTCCCCATAATAAGTAAATGGGGAAATATACAAATGTTTCCTATTTCAAGGATATGCATGGTACTAGTCCAATTACTTCTGGATCATGTCATTATAGAATATTCTTGATGATCCAAGTGTAAGTTTTGTTCAGTGACCCCTATTGGGTCATTTGAGGGCATGCGAGGTCACCATCACTTTTTTGTCAATAACTCTCGACATAATGAAGATAGAGAAGTAAAACAGACATCAATGTGTTTGTTACGTCGAGACACGTCTTCCCATATGCAACATGCCCTACTTGGGTCACCACTTGACCTTGACCTTAGGTCAAATTGTTAAGTTGACTTAACAAGGTCACCATATATACAGGGGCGCAGCCAGGGGGGGCAAGGGGATCAATTGCCCTCCCCCCTTACGGGTCACAGGGGGGCCCGCCGAGATTGGCCCAGATACCATTTGCATTAGCTAAATGGCTTTCAAAAAGTCACAGAGGAGCCCTCAAACCAGACAAGGGTCACTCTGGTGCATGTCAAGGGCCCTCAGAGACACTGAAGGGCTTTCGAAGCCGGCCCAGGGGGCCTCTTGGGCATGTCCAGGGGCCCATTGAGCCCACCGAGGGGCCCAACAAACTGTCCAGGGGCCTCTCCAGCATGTCCAGGGGCCCATTGAGCCCACTCAAGGGTGCAAAAACATGCCCAGGGACCTTTCAAGCATGCCCTGGGGCCCATTGAGCGCACTCAGGGGCCCCAAAAACCTGCCCAGGGGCCTCTAGAGCATGTCCACTTGTCCAGGGGCCAATTGAGCCCACCCACGGCCCAACAAACCTGCCCAGTGGCCTATCGAGCATGTCCAGGGGCCCATTGAGTATGTTCAGAGGCCTCTCGAGCCTGGCCAGGGGCCCATTATAGTCTGTTTTGGGGCCTCTTGAACCTGCCCAGGGGCCCATCATAGTTTTCCCAGAGGACCATCGAGTCTGTTCAGGGGCCTCTCGAACCTGCCCAGGGGCCTCTCGAACCTGCTCAGGGGCCATTAGAGCCTGCCCAGAGGCCTCCCGAGCTTGCCCAGGGGCCCATTGAGTCTGTTCAGGGGCCTCTCGAACCTGCCCAGGGGCCTCTCGAACTTGCCCAGGGGCCCATTGAGTCTGTTCAAGGGCCTCTTGAACCTGCCTAGGGGTCATTAGTCTGTGCAAGGGCCTCTCGAGCTTTCCCATTGGTCCATTGATCCTGTTCAGCGGCCTCTCGAACCTGCACAGGGGCTATTAGAGTCTGCTTAGGGGCCTCTTCGGCTTGCCAAGGGGCCATTGAGTCTGATCAGGGCCCTCTCAAGCTTATCCAGAGGTCCATTGAGTCTGTGAACGGGGCCCTCGAGCCTGCCCAGAGGTTTCTAGCCGTCGCCTGCAGCGCCTGCTATAGCTGGAGCGCCTGCTAGCCGTGGTCGGCGCGGTTATAATGAGCGGTAATGTGCTGTACTCTGACCCACCTGGTGCAATGTTTTCTTGGGTTTCAAAATGGTTATTTGATAAGTCTGATGCGTTTTTGAATTCGTGGGGGGGTGATGGTAGTACAAAAGAATTTAACAATTTTCCTCTCAGAAGTGTGTGCTGCAATATTTGTCAGCCAGGGGCGTCGCCGACGGGAGGGTCGGGGGGAGGTCTGGGCAAACTCCCCCCACTTTTAGAAGGCGGTGGAGGGTCGACCCCCTCCCACACACACACACACTTTTTGAGGGAAAAAATAAAAATGTATCGTAAAAATTGTCTTTGCAGTGCAGTAAAAATCCAGCTAGGCATGACACAAGTTTCGCAATTGCTTATACAAATTTGGAAAATGGGAAAAAGAATTGCATTAAGTGTCTGGCAGAGGCTCTCCTTGGCGGTAATTGCTGGCCCCAGGGCCCATTCCCTTCATAAAATATTCACTTCTAAGTTTCAAGCAGGCTACATGTTTAGCTAGTTTGCCGAGTTCCGAAAAAGGCGACGCGAACGAAAAGACGAGGAGATCGGCACCCGGAAGCTGCTCCAGCGGTGCACAATTTGCTGAACCGAAGAGCTAATAGTCGAAACAGGTCAGGACCATCTCCCCAAGCCATCTCACCTCACGGTCTGGTTCCAGTATTAACAATTCGTTATCCAGGACCTAAAATTCACATTTTCACGCCGCTTCGCGGCGTCACATCGGTAGTCATCGTCATAACGAAGCCATAGTCATCGTCATCGGTTCGTCGTAACGCTGAATTGCATGCATATCATGTTTAGCTTATTATCCTCTACAAAGCACACCGCCTATATGTCTGGGTTTTATCAGGCAAAACCGTAAAAATTTCGCGCCGCGAAGCGGCGCTAACAAGTACATACCTACCTACTATAACATGAAAATCCACATTAAAAATGCTGCAAAGGCACGTATCAAAATGGGGGTACATTTTTCGTCATTTCAGCCGCCCCCAACTCAAAAGCCGACCCCCACCTGTTGTCATAGCTAAGATATGTTTTATCTCCAGTACGTAACAATACAAATTAGTAATGCGCTCAGTACAATGCCTACTGAGGGTCCTGGTCCAATCCAGCTCATCAAAAGTAGACGAGAAAAAAAGCTAAAAAGGGGGCCTCACAAAATAAAGTGGCCGAAATCCGTAGAGTTTTTCATATCCAGGGGTATTTTTTGGGGGTGGGGGGCCAGGTGCTTGCCCTCTCCCAGGTGCTTGCCCCCCCCCCCCTTCTGAAGGTCTGGCTGCGCCCCTGCATATATATCATTCAAAGCGCCCTGACAAGATAAACACAATGGCGTAAACAGTTATCCGTTATCTTGATTAAGTAAAAAGTTAATAGCAAAACACGATTTAGCAAAAAAACGGCATTTTTTTCTCCTCTGGAGCCTCAAATATTGACCTGAGATCAAATATGAGGACACCTCAGCGATTACGAATTTCACTGACTGGCGTTTGCTTTTTTCCGTTTGTTTCTAACTATCATCGTTTCTGAGATATATGGGAATTTCTGGAGCGATGTTCTAAAACAGGAGAGAAAAAAACTGGAAAATTTGACCTTTGATGACCTCTGGTGACCTCAAATTTGACCTGACTTTAAAAAAACACTGAAATACTTTCGATAGAACATGTATGAAGCTATCAAATGCCTTTTTCCGCTTCTCGCTACGTTGCGTAGTTTTCGAGATCTCAGGGGGGGGGGGGCGGAAATCAACCCCCCTGCAGTTCGTGTTCGGCGCAAACCTGCAGTGCGCGGGTTAAGAGAGCATGTAAATTC
The DNA here is from genome assembly GCA_036785665.1 of Chirona hameri. Lineage (NCBI taxonomy): Eukaryota > Metazoa > Arthropoda > Thecostraca > Balanomorpha > Balanidae > Chirona > Chirona hameri. The sequence goes on along the minus strand of JAXIVJ010000232.1, from coordinate 217,136 downwards.
TATATTTTGAGCAAAATGCAATACAAAATGTCAGAAAATAGCAAATGGCAAGGGCTACAAAATTGACTTTCGGATTTGTGAAAACTTTGGTTTTTGACCCCGCCAAAAATAATTTAAAAGAAATCAATAAAAAACATTTCTTCAGAAAAATCCCCTAAAAATAGAACATTGCAAATATATTAACAATTCACCGGATTTCGCATCTTTATACATAAAGAGGGGATTTAAAACAAGTTTTTCTTAGTAAAAGCTGCATATACTCTCTTTTGAAATAGGAAACGTGTCAATTTGTTGCCCTTTTCAGGCGGTTTGGGAGGCTTGACCGCCTTGCCCCCTGTTGGATCCGCCAGCGGCCAAAAACATTGGGAGGGCCGAGCGGGTACCATTGGGGGAGGGGGCGAACTCAACATTAGGGGGGAGGGGGGGGGGCGAGGGCCACCCCAAAAGTATATAAATCTACACCTATGGAAGATATGTATGTGTTATACATATAAATATCAAACTAAGGCTGCAGCCTTAAAGAATATTGTCTGTACTAATATAAAACATGATGGCTGTGTTAGAGTCCTTCACAGTAGATGTATCAATGTTTTAAAATACAAAATGTGTTGTAACAATATAAATATTTATGCCAAAATAATGCATGATGGTTATATAGTTTCTCCACGAGGCTGTACTTCATCCCCTCCCTGGCTGTACACTTCAGTCAGGTTCTAACAGTGGACTTTCATGTTATCATAGTGTAGACAATATTGACACACTAAAACACTCCAAAGTATTGGCAGGAAAAGTAAGCTATTTTAATGTCACCGAAGATTTGATTTTCACCATGCACAGTGTGAACAGTACAGTATTTTGACACAACCAAACAATGAAACCTTACCTTCAGATTTGGATGAAATGTAGGAATATGGGAAAAGTATGAGGTTAGGACCATAGACGTACACAAGGGGGGGGGGGGCAAACAGGGCAATTCCCCCTGACGGTCCAACTAGAGGCCATCTTTTCAAACTCCGCAAGTCCTCGGCGACCACAAGGGTCAGACAATTCGCCTTCGCCACACATATTGTGAATGATTGGAATGGCCTCCCATCCAAAGTGGTCTGCGCTCCTTCGCTGAATGCCTTCCAAGGCTAGATTGGACGCCCATTGGGTTCACGTCAGGTTCAGCATACCAGTGACACTGACTGAGACATGCCAGGAATCATGAACTCGATGAGAGCGGGTACTACAGGCCTTGAGGCCTAAAAATCCTGATTACTGTAAGGTAAAGTAAGGTAAGGTAAGGTAAGGTCTGTACTCTGTATGTGCCCCTTTGATCAAAATATATATTTTTTAAATGGTGAAAATATGCCTTTTTAAAATATAGCTGGCCAAAACCTGAGTTTTTGTTGGTGAGGGTACTTTATGCCCCCCCCCCCCCCCTAAGCAAAAATTGTCCCTCCTAGAGTGAATCCTGGGTACGCCACTGGTTATGACGAGCCTAGTTGAACAACAGTTAACTTGCATTGTTGATGCATCTTGTTTTACAAGAAAATGATAATTTCCCCATTAGACAAGCAACCCGGCAAAGCTGACATAGGGCCTGTTCCTGTGGTGCCTCTAACCTCCTCCAAGTTGCTCCAACTTGCAACTGTCTGTGCAATAGGATAGAACAGTTGCCAGTGGAGTACACAGGATTCACTCCAGGAGGGGGTCATTTTTGCTTAGGGAGGCATAAAGTACCCCAACCCAAAAAAACTCACCATATTTGACCCAAAATATTTTTTGAGGGGCATATTTTCAACAATTTTTGGCCGTATTCCGGTTTTACAGACCTTTGTATAGGAAAACCAATTATTTTATACTAATTCTACACGTCTGATTTCATTAAAACTGCACTCAAAACAGAGACATTATCAGTACTTACCTAACAATAATATTTTGTATCACCCATCAATCCCCTCAACCAACCGCAATGACTCTGCCATTACAACTGAAATGTTAATTCAATCTACCTATATAAAGGTGTGCAAAAGCGGAATATCGCCCAACTTTTTCCTAAAAACCAAACACAAATTAATTAATTTTGTTTACCAAAGGGGCACATAGACCTTCGGGGGGGGGGGAAGAGGCATTGGTCCATTTGCCCCCTCCCACCCTTGTGTACGCCTGGGACAGTTGAAAGTTGGAGCAACTTTGAGGAGGTTAGAGGCACCACAGGAACAGACCCACAGTTGGACGTGTTTCATCATAAGGCTTCATTAGGCAAGATGCAATTTTACACAATGAATCAAAAGGTGCTGATCAAGTATTTTATGACAAAACATGTCCACCTGTTAGCTTTCTGTGTCATATGCAATAATTGTCTGGATATTAATACAATTTCCATTATATTTAGATATATTATATCCATATTTCTATCATGGGCTGCAGTAAAATATTTACCATATTTTCATTATACTTCTGTAGAACCAATCAAGCAAGCATTTCCATGCAACAAACACATGAAATACCTGGTCTGTGTAAAATCAGATTCATGATCAATGATGTATAAGGTCAACAAGAACAAGAACTTACCAGAAAATCGTCGCGTTCAACTCAGGGTCGCCCCGTTTCTATATTGGGATTTGCACCTTCTTACAATACAATTTCGCAAGCTCGGAATTCTGGCTTCTGATCCCGGCAATGCATCCAGTCACTGAACCAACTCGGTGGTAATAACAGACCTTGGTAATAACAACCTATATTACTTCTGTACTATTTCAAAGTTACTAAATGACCACGGCCAAAGTCTGTATAAATACCACGGCTAGTTTGCGGCAGAATCTGCGTATGACGCAATTCTGACGTCAGCGGGTATGACGTCATACCTCATGGCCCGTTCATTCCTAGATTGTGGCCCGGAAGGGCGGGAAGGAAAACGGGCCCACTAGTCCTGTGTCGAAATTACTTAACGTAGAGAGGTAATTCTTTCACCACAAACCATTTTTAGATCTGCTCTACAAATCTATCTCAGTCCAAAACCCCATGTTAAAGGTGAACTATTCCCTTTAACTACATATGCTGGTGAAATGCCGAGGAACCATGGCGATGACCGGCTGGAAGGTGGTCTACCCCGGACAAGCCGCCAGATGGACGCATCATCCTACGGTGTCTTCATGTGTACACGAGCTGACGAAGTGTGCATCGATCTGGAAAGATCCATGCCTCCTGACGGAGGAGCTCAGACTTGCTACCTAAGGGTGTACATCGGAGAACATCTAATCGCGGGAAGCCGGTTCTTGTTTAAACTTGGGTTATAACCTACGGGTTCAAAGTTCCGATAAGTAGGATAATGTCGTACTGTATGAATTGCGCCTTGAATTTAGTACTCCCAGTCAATATGCTCTTATTGATATTCAAAGTCGACTTATCATGCTGAAATGTTTGCAGGACAGTGTACTACACCACCATCCCCCAAAGCTCACTGAAGGAAACCAAGGAGATTCAATGTTCTTGTTTGCACAAGCATCCACAGCCGAACAGTGTCTTATATCTTCGTATGTAAAACATATGTAAAATATATTTTTACTGACGTGTTTATGGTACTAGTAAAAAAGGCACCAGCCTGCTTTCATTGCAGCTCTTCTAACAACGTGAAGGCGCGTCTATGAAGCGACGCAACAGCGAGACCACCGACGAACATTATTGGTGCGTATTACCAAGGCATAGATACCATATGTCAGATAAAATTAAAAACACGACAGTATTGAACGTCTCACATCAGCAGTTTCAACAGTGAGGTCTAGTGTTATGTTATTCAGCATAATAGTAGGTAAAAATCGTGGAAAAACAAAGTCAACCGAAAAAAAACAAGTATAGTAAAAAAAAATCGTTTAACGGTTCAAGGATGCGGGGCACCGAGAATACGTGATCCGAGCAACCCCTAAGGGTGCTTTGAGGCACCCCGTCCTTTAAGAACATTTTATGGTCTCAAGTATATGAGGCACGCGTGATTTTGCCGATGCGGAGGTTATATATGGACCCGAGGAATCGACTGAGACCATTATTTTTGCGATTGAAGCAACCTTTAACCCGCGAGTTACTGGGGTATATTTCATAACGCGACTTACTGGGGGGGGGGGGGGCTATTTTTTGCCCCCTCTGATCTCCGGAACTACCGGACCGAATGTAAACATTCAAACGGCATTCGATAGCCCTGGAAAATTTATCGAGGGAAACATAATATTGTTGACCTCGGGGTCACCGATGACGTCACAGGTCAGGTCAAGTACAAAATGTTTGACCGTGTCAAAAGGTCTCGATGGATGGAATTGTCGCGCAAAATTGCGATATTAAACGCATAAGCCGTCGATAAATCGGTATGATTCGTGTGTCTGACACTTCTAAGTACCTTTCAAAGCTGTTTATTCCCTTGGGTCAGATCAAGGTCATCCGAGGTCACGAGGCAAACTGCAGATTACGGCCATTAGGCGTTGTAACACATGTTTATGGGTTTGTTTTTCGTCTAGAACGCGAAAAAATGTCCTTAGAACATTGTTTGTTCCATATAAATAGAAGTAAAAAGCAAAAATGGAAATGCAGTTTTAGTAATGCTGTATGTAGTAATGCTGTGAGAAGTGGTCTATTTTTGTCATTTAAAAGTCATAACTCAGTCAGTTTTGAAGATATCAACTTTAAATTAGGTACACATATTCACCGCATACGTGTCCATCACATATATTCCGGTTTTTGGGATAATTCCGATTTTTTCTTGAAAAAAAAGAAGAAAAAAAATGTATTTGGATTTCTCAAAATTTTGAATAAAAAAAAAACCTCAAAAATCCGAGGAAGCAGTTTGATAGCTCGGTCTATTGTCAGTAGTTTGATTTAAGACAATTGAGTTTATCTCAAACATCCTAACTTTGCCAGGGTTTTCCGCAAACCATTATTTTGCAACAAAAACCGAAGAACATGACGTCACTCTGACGTCATTCCCGGTTGACCTATCATAGCCTCATATTTTTTCCTTTTGCCAACATGTGTAGAATTGATGTGAGAGAAGGTACTGTAAGTTTGGTGACGATACCGGTGTTCATTTAGGAGTTATCGCAAAATAACGGGAGGGGGGGGGGGGAAATAGCCCCCCAGTAAGTCGCGGGTTAAGGGCATTTTGAGGCGCCCCGTCCTTTGAGAACCTTTTATGTTCTCAAGGATATGAGGCACGCGTGAGGTTCCCGATGCGGAGGTTAGATATGGACCCGGGGAATCTAATGAGACCATTATTGTCACCATTGGGGCAACCCTTAAGGGCGTTTTGAGGCGCCACGTCCTTTGACCTTGAAAACAACCTTGAAGATGACCTTGAATGTCAAAATAAATGTTATTTTCATGATCAGCGTGCCCCAATTGACCTGTAACCACATTTTGAAGCGAAGCTTCAAAATGTTAAAAAAATCAAAGGTTCGAGCTCAATTAAAAAAAAGTTTCGAAGCTTAATGGCGTTTTGAGGCGCCACGTCCTTGAATAACCTTTTATGGTCTCAAGTATATAAGGAACGCGTGAGGTTGCCGATGCGGAAATTAGATATGAACCCGAGGAATCGACTGAGACCATTATTTTCGCGATTGGAGCAACCCTAAAGGGCGTTTTGAGGCGCCCGTCCTTTGACCTTAAAAACGACCTTGAAGATGACCTTGAATGTCAAAATGAAAGTTATTTTCGTAATCAGTGTGCCCTAATTGACCTGTAACCACATTGTGAAGCGAAGCAACCCTTAAGGGCGCCCCGTCCTTTGAGAACTGTGTATGGTCTCAAGTATATGAGGCACGCGTGAGGTTGCCAATTCGAAGGTTAGATATGGACCTGAGGAATCGACTGAGACCATTATTTTTGTGATTGGAGCAACCCTTAAGGACGTTTTGAGGCGCCTCGTCCTTTGAGAACCTTTTATGGTCTCAAAGATATGAGGCACGCGTGAGCTTGCCGATGCGGAGGTTAGATATGGACACGGAATATCGACTGAGAGCATTATCTTCACCATTGGAGCAACCCTTAACCCACGAGTCACTGGGGGGGGGGGGGGGCTTTTTTAGCCCTCAGGAATATTATAAATATCTCAGCAACTAATGCAGATATCGACACCAAACTTTCAGTACCTTTCCGGGTATCATTTTTACACCTTTTGAGAAAAAATAAAGTTTTCGTCAGATTTTTTTTTCTCTCGAGATATAGTGAATTTAGTGACGTCACTAAACACGATTTTGACACCAAAATCAGCTAAACTTTTCCAGGCCGTACAAATGCCGCATTTGAAGCAAAATGCAATCGAAAAAGCTAAAAGGTAGAAAATTGCAAGGGCTACAAACCAGCCATCTCGAAATTTAGAAACTTTTGGTTTTTGAACACAAAAATTCAAAAACATTTTTCGTTTTTAAATGCCCACAAGATCAAATTTTTCGAAGATATTAAAACAAACGGAATAGATGTCGGACAACTACATATGAGCAACTAACATACCAAATTTCAAAATGATATCTTTTTTGACTGACATGGCATATAAAGTATGGGTAAATTATGACGTCATATTTTGCAATTGCGTTTGTTTGCTTTTTTGACCAGATACAGACAAATAAATGCCAGCACTGTATGTTTATATAAAACTGATATAGAAACATGCTTTTGTCATTTCGATTTATCAATTTCAAATTTTGACCTTCAGTGACCTGAACTTGACCTGAACTTGACACTAACTTCACGTAAATGAAATCAGGTGGTAAAATTAATATCACTATCGAATTCTACGCGTAAAAACATCTATTAAACATGTGCTGCATGACTTTCGTAGATATTTTGTGTGTAGTGACCTTTTGTGACCTGACCTTGACCTTGACCTTTTCCAACAATCTCACTTTAGCTCATGTGGGATATGTACCATACCCTTGACAACACTTCGGGTGATTATAGGCGCAATCGAAGGCCATGAATGGCAAGTATTGTACATAAACTCATATACCTCGATTTTGACGTTTCACTTGTTAAGTGTGCGTTAGGGTTATCTCATTAAGCGCTTTCGAATGCCGCATTGCGCGTCCCGCGGCAATTATTGGTTCGGAAGATAACAGGGGGGCTAAAAAATCCCCCCCCAGTGAGTTGTGTTATAATTCTGATTTGTTCTTGAAAATTTTGTTTAAAAAAAAATGGATTTCTCAAAATTTTGAATTAAAAAAAAACTAAAAAAAATCCGAGATAGCAGTTTGATAGCCCGGTCTATTGTCAGTAATTTGATTTAAAACAATTTAGTTTATCTCAAATATCGTACTTTTGACATCGTTTTCCACAAACCATTATTTTGCAACAAAAACCGAAGAACATGACGTCACTCTGACGTCATTCCCGGTTGACCTATCATAGCCTCATATTTTCCCGTTTGTCAACATGTGTACAATTGATGTGAGAGAAGGTACTGCAAGTTTGGTAACGATACCGGTGTTCGTTTAGGAGTTATTGCAAAATAACGGGAGGGGGGCAAGAAATAGCCCCCCCAGTAACTCGCGGGTTAACCCTATTTGTAACAGGGGGGGGGGCGGATTCCGCCCCCCCCCCCCCCTCATGTTTTTCGCAGATATCCAGAACAGCTGGGAGCAGGCCCATGAAATTTGGGGACTTTTCATAGAATTGAACTCCGCATTTGGAGTCAAAATTTTGAGTTCTTAACCTGAACAGAGGCGGTTCCAGGGCACAGTTTTGGGTGGGTTCGGAGGCGACATTTGGCGATAATACGGAAATGCGATCTTCACGGTTTCTTCATAACTGCATCAAGTATGAAGGAGTTACATCGGCTTACGGTGATTGCGACAAGTGAAAATTAGTTGATGTTAATCAAATATCAGAAAAATTCCATGGCGGAGGCGGTTTCAGGGCCTTGAAAAGGGGGGCGGGGGTTCCAGGAAGTATTCAATGCTTGGCGGGAAGCCAATAGAGCAATGTAAGGGGCATTTATAGCTATCAAGATGTAAAAGATAGCTTCTGCTTCCATTATTTGCATAATTTATTACATATAGAGTTTCAGGGGCGTGTTCAGGAACATGAAAAGGGGGGTGACTGGCATGGTGATGACGATATGCCAGCGATAACGGCGCAATATACGTTTAGCTTATAATAATATATGCCCATATGAGACCAGAAAAGGGAATAAAGTCATTTTTTGCAGAGGTGCGCTCAGAAATGGAAGAAAGGGGGTCATATTATTGCAAGGAAACCAAGAGGCATGGGCGTACAATGACATAACATACTGCAGTTTTCGGATGAAACACGCACCACAGGCTACTCTACGAACGATTATAAGATAATAGGCGAGTCTAGGTAGGGTAAAAAGGGGGGTAAGCAATGTTAATTGAAGTTGTAAGTGAAATAGTCACTGTTGACTAGTTAGTATCATAATAGCGGATAATATACTTATCAAAAGGTCTTGCGCCGCCCCAGTTTGGATCCTGGATACGCCTATGATGAAGTACAACATGCAAAAAGGAACTATCTACGATCAGTAACATATTTATAGTGCTGGGTAGCAACTTGTCTGCGGTTTATACTTTTTTCCCAATTTTACCCCCTTTTTCACTAACCTGGTACCGCCTATTGCAAAAAATATGATTTATAACTGTTTTGTCTAATGTCTCAATCACATACTATTTCATTTATAAAAAAAACAACATCAAAAAATGTTTTTTTACGCATTTACTTCACCCCATATTGAGTGACCTGCACACGCCTATGAATTTTGAATTATCCAAAAACCTGAATATATGTGATCGAGACGTATGCGGTGAATATGTGTACCAAATTTAAAGTCGATATCTTAAAAAATGACCGAGTTATGACCTTTAAATGACAAAAATCGATCACTTCTCACAGCATTACTATGCATAAAACACGCATTTCCATTTTTGTTTTTTTCTTCTATTTATATGGAACAAACAATTTTCTAAGGTCATTTTTCGCGTTCTAGACGAAAAACAAACCCATAAACATGTGTTACAACGCCTAATGACTGTAATCTGCAGTTTGACCTCGTGACCTCGGATGACCTTGACCTGACCCAAGGTCATAAACAGCTTAGAAAGGTACTTAAAAGTGTCAGACACACGAATCATACCGATTTATCGACAGCTTATGCGTTTAATATAGCAGTTTTGCGCGACAATTCCATCCATCGAGACCTTTTGACACGGTCAAACATTTTGTACTTGACCTGACCTGTGACGTCCATCGGTGACCCCGAGCTCAACCATATTATGTTTCCCTCGATAAATTTCACAGGGCTATCGAATGCCGTTTGAATTTTTACTTTCGGTCCAGTAGTTCCGGAGATCAGAGGGGGGGGGGGGGGAGAAATAGCCCCCCCCCCCCCAGTAAGTCGCGTTATGAAATATACCCCAGTAACTCGCGGGTTAAGGGCATGTTTAGGCGCCCCGTCCTTTGATAACCTTTTATAGTATCAAGTATATAAGGTACGCGTGAGGTTGCCGATGCGGAGGTTAGATATGCACCCGAGGAATCGACTGAGACCAATATTGTTGCGATTGTAGCAACCCTTAAGGGGGTTTTGAGGCGCCCCGTCCTTTGAGAACCTTCTATGGTCTCAAGTATATAAGGAATGCATGAGGTTGCCAATGCGGAGGTTAGATATGGACCCGATGAATCGTCTGAGACTGTTGCAATGTCTCGGAAGTCCGTCACTATCACGCGAGGTTCAGCGGTGTACACGCGTAATGAGCGAGAGCGGCTATATTCGAATACGGTCCATACGCGACTGGCGCTGGCTCGGCACCCGACAGCGGGCGAGCCCGGCCCAGTACAGACACTGCCTGCGGGCACAGGTGGCGGCTGCAGCAGAGGCGGCGCCAGGCACGGCAACAGGTAGGTATCAGAGGCGGAGAAAAGCAAGGGGTGCACAGGATCTCCACACCTCCCCCTCAAGATAATTGCCGCGGAAAAAGAAGTATAACTTTGACACACAACAAAGCGCAATTGTCTAAATACCAAACAGTACGTGCAGCACTACGGTACTTCAGTCACAGTATGTTGCTCCGCCCCAGCGAACTTGGAGGCGCTGTGGCGGGCGTCGCCGTCGACGCGAGCGTCGATGCGCGGAGGCGGCAGCGTCCACAGCAGGTGGCAGCGGAGTGCCGCCACTGGCAGACAGCGGCTGCTGGGCTGCGGTGGCGGAAGCTCGGGTACCCTCGGAAAACGCCGGCCGCTGGGGGTCGTGAACCCCGGAGGAGGCGGCGGCAGCAGACGCCGCGGACGGTGCAGTCTCCGTTAAGAGCGGCCGGTACGGACGCAAGTAGCGTCGATTCCTCCACAAGACACGGCCGCCGGCCGTCCTCACGAGATAGGTGCGTCGCCGCCCGATGCCCACGACCACGCCGACGCGGTCCCATCGGCCGGTGGCCGGGTCCTGCAGGTCGACACGATTGCCGATCTTCAACTGCGACAGCTGGCGCGCAGACGCGTCGTGGTACCGGACCGCCTTCTCCTGTGTCTCGGCAGCCTTCTTATCGCAGACGGCTGCAGCTTGCTGCCACTCAGGAGCGAAGGCGCAGTGGTGCGTGGGCACACCGGAGCGCAGCGGGTGTCCGAACAGGACCTGGGCTGGTGACCTCCCGTCTGTGCGTGGTGTGTTCCGCAGTTCTAGCAGGCTGCGGTCCAGCTGGTCGTCATCCAGGCGTCCGGAGGCTGACGCTGCCAGCACCAGCTTCTTGACTGTCTTCACACACGCCTCAGCGTGCCCGTTGGAGCGCGGGTAGTGCGGTGACGACATATCGTGCCTCACATCCCAGCGCTGCAGGAAGCGACGTAGAGTGCTGGACGCGAACTGCGGTCCACCGTCTGACCGAAGTACGGACGGGACGCCCGTCTGAGTGAACAGCATACGGAGCTGTCGCGTCAGATGGTCCGCAGAAGCCGTGCGGGGCATACGGTTACGTACGGCCACTCCGACAGCCTGTCCACGTACACTAAGTACGTCTGCCCTCTGGCATGAAAGTAATCGGCCGAGGCCGATTCGAAGACGCGGGTCGGCTTGTCGTCTTCCCTCCACATCGGTTCTCGGGCGTAGCTGGGGAGACGCTGATGGCACTGGGTGCAGGCGGTGACTGTCAGCGACGTCCTTGTGGATGCCGGGCTAGTACACACTGAGCCGGGCGCGTCGCTTGGTCCTCTCCACGCCCTGGTGTGACTCATGGAGCCGCTCCAGCACACCGCGGCGGAGATCCGTCGGGATGACCAGTCGAGCGCCGTAGACCACCAGGCCGTCGTCGATGGCCAGCTGATGGCGCACGCCCCAGTAGGCTCGAACTGTAGAGGGCGCCTCGTACCGGTGCTCTGGGAAGCCGGCCAGAATCAGGTCACAGAGGGTCCTGTACGCCGGGTCGCGCTCCGCAGCAGCGCGAATCCTCTCCAGCGTTGGGTCGACCAGTGGCGCCAGCTGTGCGCCATCTTCTGACTGGGTGGCGGCGCGTAGTACAGAGATGACGCTAGCGTGCAGCGGGTCACCGTCTTCACCCTCTTCCACGTCGTCGGCGACGGGATCGCTGGTGGGCGCTCTGGAGAGAGCGTCAGGGATGACGTGCGCCGATCCCTTCTGCCAACTCGTGGTGAAGCTGTACGCTGACAGCCTCTCCCGCATCCGCTGCAGACGCGGGTTGTCGATGGCGTTGAGCTGCTTGTGGTTGAGAATGGTCACCAGAGGTTGGTGGTCGACTACTAGGTCGAAGTGTGGCATGCCGGCCAGGTAGACGCGGCACTTCTTGCAGGCCCAGAGGACGGCGGTCATCTCCAGCTCCACCACCGCATACCGGGACTCGGCATCGGTGAGGAAGCGAGATCCGCACTGCACCAGGCGCCAGTTGTCGCCGTGCCTCTGCAGAAGTACGAAGCCCAGACCTCGCGTCTTGGCCGCGTCAGTCTGCAGCATGGTCGGCAGCTGCGGGTTGAAGAAGGCCATTACCGGCGGTGACGTCAGCACGCTCTTGGTGCGCAGGAAGGCTGCCTCGTGCTGCTCCGTCCAGCACCAGACGCGATGCGACTTGAGCAGGTCACGGAATGCCAGAGTCGTGGTCGCCAGCTCAGGTGTGAGGCCGCTTAGCTGATTCACCAGACCCATGAAGGAACGCAGGTCGGTGATGTTTTCCGGTCTCGGAAAGTCAGCTATCGCGCGGGCCTTCTCGTTGTCTGTGGTGTACCCTTCAGGCGTGATCTTGTACCCACAGAACTTGGTCTCGTTCCTGGCGAACTTGAACTTGTCCGGGTTCAGTGTGATCCCTCGGTCATCGCAGCGCCGGAGAATCTTGATAACCTGCTGGAGGTGCTTCCGGTACGTCGGCGCCACGGCCAGGATGTCGTCAATGATCTTGACGCAGTTGGGGATGTCGCCGAGAGCCGCATCACCTCTTCGGTTGTACTCGTCCCCCGACGCGTTGCATCCCATGGGGCAGCGGACGAACTTGAACTGCCCCCACGGCGTGATAAAGCAGGTGAGGTCCTGGCTTTCATCGGCGAGAGCCACCTGGAAGTATCCCATCTTGGCATCCAGTCGACATCCACCGGTTCCCGGCCGGCAAACTCGTCACGGCGTCATGCGGTGGACGGCAAAGGTAGGTCGGTCGCTTGACGTACTGGTTGAGCCTCGTCAGGTCCACGCAGAGGCGAAACCCAGACGGGTTCTTCGGCACGCACGAGATGGGATGACACCACTCGGTCGCGTAGCCCACTGGGACGATGATCCCACGGTGGAGCAGGTCGTCCAGCTGCGCCTTCACCTCCGCTCGCCATGCGAAGGGGATCGGGCTTCCGAGTCAGGTGAGCGGATACTTCCCCACAGCTGAGAAGGTCTGGTTGAGGCAGGGCTCCAGGTGCGCCGAGTCTACGCTGATGGCTGAGAGGACGTCTTCGCCGATGACTGTAGCCTCTGCACCGGAGTCGGCGCGGGCTGCAACGGAAAACACACCGTCTGACATGGAGAGACGAATATCCACTGTAGGAGTCGGACGTGTAGAGATGCCGTGCACATGCACATCTTGAATCACGCGGCGGACGCTCGGTCCCGGCCGCGCAGGTTGCTGACTCCTTGCAGATTGTTTACGCCCCGGCGCAGTCGCCGGAGCTGCAGACGCAGCGTGTGTGGCGGTGCTCCCGCGCGCCCCCTGTTCGCACACCACAGCGAAGTGTCCGCGCCGGCCGCAGGAGTTGCAGGTGGCGCTAGCGGCGCGGCACGCTGCCGAATCGGCGTGTGCGCCCCATCCGCAGCGGCGGCAGCGCGCGCCGGGCGGGGCCGCGGGCGTGCCGGGCGGGGCCGCGATACCCGCGCCGCGTGACCTGCTGCGCCCCCGGCGGTACGCAGACAGTCGGCTCACTGAGGACGCAGGCGCGTGGAGGTCGGCACACGTCGCACGGGCGTTCTCGGGCGTTCTGACGCCCGGCAGATGTCCACCGTCTTCTGGAGAACCAGCTCTGGATCCTCCAGTAGACGCTTCACAGTATCCTCGTCACGCAGACCGCACACAACTTTGTCACGCATCCGAGAGTCAAAGCACTGGTTACAAAAGTCACAGAATGCCGCGAGTTCCTTCACCGCACACAAAATGTCCTCAAAGTTCTCATCTTCCTCCTGCACGCGAGCGTAAAACGCTCTGCGATCGACGAGAACGCTGCGTTGTTTTCGCAGGTGGCCCTCCATGGCAAACACCACCTCGGGGAGGGGCGCGTCATCTGCGACGCTCAGCCCGTAACGCAGCACACGGTGCCAATCTTCGTCGAGTAGGCTCAGAAGAGCGGCACGCTGAGAAGCGACAGGAAGCGATGATGCTCCGGTCAGCAGCATGTACCCGTCGAGCTTTTCACGCCAGACGGCGAAGTCACGCAGCGATGCAGAGGAGTAGAGATGCGGTGCCGGTGTTGCAGCAGCGGGAAGTCGCACGGACTGAGCACGCGACGCCGGGGTCGCGGGCGACGCGACCTCACCGGCGGTGACGGCGGGCGGCTGATGGTCCGCGACCAGCCGCTCCACCAGCTGTGCGAGACGTTCCTCTCGCTGTGAGGACAGCTCAGCCTGCTGCAGCAGCAGCTGCGTCAGTTTCTCCACATCACTCATCTCGACGGGGTTGCAGCACTCGAACACACTTAACCACTATCCGAACGCAAACACGCACTAAAACTCTGTCCTACCGACCGCGCCATGTTGTAATGTCTCGGAAGTCCGTCACTGTCACGCGAGGTTCAGCGGTGTACACGCGTAATGAGCGAGAGCGGCTATATTCGAATACGGTCCATACGCGACTGGCGCGGGCTCGGCACCCGACAGCGGGCGAGCCCGGCCCAGTAAAGACACTGCCTGCGGGCACAGGTGGCGGCCGCAGCAGAGGCGGCGCCAGGCACGGCAACAGGTAGGTATCAGAGGCGGAGAAAGGCAGGGGGTACACAGGATCTCCACAAGACCATTACTTTCGCGATTGGAGCAACCCTTAAGGGCGTTTTGAGTCGCCTCGTCCTTTGATAACATTTTATGGTCTCAAGTATATAAGGCCAATGCGGTTGCCAATGCGGAGTTTAGATATGGACCTGAGGAATCGACTGAGACATTATTTTCGCGATTGGAGCAACCCTTAAGGGCGTTTTAAGGCGCCCCGTCCTTTGAGAACCTTTTATGGTCTCAAGTATATAAGGCACGCGTAAGATTGCCAATGCGGAGGTTAGATATGGACCTGAGGAATCGACTGAGACCATTATTTTCGTGATTGGAGCAACCCTTAAGGGCGTTTTGAGAAGCCCCGTCCTTTGATAACCTTTTATGGTCTCAAGGATATGGGGCACTCGTGAGGTTGCCGATGCAGAGGTTAGATATCGACCCGAGGAATAGACTAAGACCATTATTTTTTTTTGCGATTAGAGCAACCCTTAACCCTATTTGTAACAGGGGGGGGGCGGATTCCGCCCCTCCCCCTCCCTCATCTTTTTCACAGATATCTCCAGAACGGCTGGGAGCAGGCCCATTACATTTTGAGACTTTTCATATAATTGAATACCGCATTTGGGGTCAAAATTCTGAGTTCTTAACCTGAACAAAGGCGGTTCCAGGGTACAGTTTTGGATGGGTTTGGAGGCGATATTTGGCGATAATACGGAAATGCGATCTTCACGGTTTCTTCCAAACTGCCTCAAGTATGAAAGAATTACATCGGTTCACGGTGATTGCAACAAGTACAAATTAGTTGATGTTAATGAAATATCATACAAATTCCATGGCAGAGGCGGTTTCAGGGGCTTGAAAAGGGGGGTTTCCAGGAAGTATTCAATGCTTGGCGGAAAGCAAATAGAGCAATGCAAGGGGCATTCATAGTTATCAAGATGTAAAAGATAGCTTCTGCTTCCATTATTTGCATAATTTATTACATATAGAGTTTCAGGGGCGTGTTCAGGCACATGAAAAGGGGGGTGACTGGCTTGGTGATGACGATATGCCAGCGATAACGGCGCAATAGACGGTTAGCTTATAATGATATATGCACATATGAGGCCAGAAAAGGGAATAAAGTCATTTTTTCAGAGGTGCGCTCAGGAATGGAAGAAAGGGGGTCATATTATTGCAAGGAAACTAAGAGGCATGGGCGTACAATGACATAACATACTGTAGTTTTCGGATGAAACACGCACCACAGGCTACTCTACGAACGATTATAAGATAATAGGCGAGTCCAGGTAGGGTAAACGGGGGGTAAGCAATGTTAATTGAAGTTGTAAGTGAAATAGTCACTGTTGACTAGTTAGTATCATAATAGCGGATAATATACTTATCAAAAGGTATTGAGCCGCCCCAATTTGGATCCTGGATACGCCTATGATGAAGTACAACATGCAAAAAGGAACTATCTACGATCAGTAACATATTTATAGTGCTGGGTAGCAACTTGTCTGCGGTTAATACTTTTTCCCAATTTTACCCCCTTTTTTCACTAACCTGGTACCGCCTATGGCAAACAATATGATTTATAACTGTTTTTTCTAATGTCTCAATCACATACCATTTCATTTATCAAAAAAACAACATCAGAAAATGTTTTTTACGCATTTACTTCACCCCCATATTGAGTGACCTGCACACGCCTATGATTTGTGAATTTTCAAACGTAACCGTCATATATCAATTTCCAATCCAATCTCTATCGATTCCTATTAGTTGTGTTCAAATCTGTCGATAAACATGAAAGCTATGTTGGATCCAAAATACCACTAAAATTTGTAGTTTTTGCCCCCCTGTTGCCCCCCTATCCCAATATTTTTTTTATTTTTTTTTTATAAATGTAGATCGTGTTGAGGGGAACCAAAAACCGTTTCATTTTTGAAAATCGGACGGGTAGATCTCGAGATCTCCGGGGGGGGGGGGCGGAATCCGCCCCCCCCCCTGTTACGAATAGGGGTAGCCAGGAGCCTGTTACAAATAGGGTTAAGGGCGTTTTGAGGCGCCCCGTCCTTTGAGAACCTTTTATGATCTCAAGGATATGATGCACGCGTGAGGTTGCCAATACGGAGGTTAGATATGGACCCAGGAAATCGACTGAGACCATTATTTTTACCATTGGAGCAACCCTTAAGGGCGTTTTGAGGCGCCCGTCATTTGACCTTGAAAACGACCTTGAAGATGACCTTGAATGTCAAAATGAATGTTATATTCGTGATCAGCGTGCCCCAATTGAACTGTAACCACATTGTGAAGCGAAACAACCCTTAACCCTATTTGTAACAGGCTCCTGGCTACCCCTATTTGTAACAGGGGGGGGGGCGGATTCCGCCCCCCCGGAGATCTCGAGATCTACCCGTCAGATTTTCAAAAATGAAACGGTGTTTGGTTCCCCTCAACACGATCTACATTTTTAATAACACAAAATCTAAATTTTGATAGGGGAGCAACAGGGGGGCAAAAACCACAAATTTTAGTGGTATTTTTGATCCAACATAGCTTTCATGTTTATCGACCGATGTTAACACAATTAATAGGAATCGATAGAGATTGAATTGGAAATTGATATATGACAGTGGCGTTTGAAAATTCAAAAATCATAGGCGTGTGCAGGTCACTCAATATGGGGGTGAAGTAAATGCGTAATAAAACCATTTTTTATGTGTTTTTTTAATAAATGAAATGGTATGTGATTGTGACATTATACGAAACAGTTAAAAATCATATTTGTTGCCATAGGCGGTACCAGGTTAGTGAAAAAGGGGGGTAAAATTGGGAAAAAATATTAACCGCAGACAAGTTGCTACCCAGCACTATAAATATGTTACTGATCGTAGATAGTTCCTTTTTGCATGTTGTACTTCATCATAGGCGTATCCAGGATCCAAACTGGGGCGGCTCAATACCTTTTGATAAGTATATTATCCGCTATTATGATACTAACTAATCAACAGTGACTATTTCACTTACAACTTTAACTAACATTGCTTCCCCCCCCCCCCCCTTTTACCCTACCTGGACTCGCCTATTATCTTATAATCGTTCGTAGAGTAGCCTGTGGTGCGTGTTTCATCCGAAAACTACAGTATCTTATGTCATTGTACGCCCATGCCTCTTAGTTTCCTTGCAATAATATGACCCCCTTTCTTCCATTCCTGAGCGCGCCTCTGCAAAAAATGACTTTATTCCCTTTTATGGCCTCATATGTGCATATATCATTATAAGCTAACCGTCTATTGCGCCGTTATCGCTGGCATATCATCATCACCAAGCCAGTCACCCCCCCCCCTTTTCATGTGCCTGAACACGCCCCTGAAACTCTATATGTAATAAATTATGCAAATAATGGAAGCAGAAGCTATCTTTTACATCTTGATAACTATAAATGCCCCTTACATTGCTCTATTTGCTTCCCGCCAAGCATTTAATACTTCCTGGAACCCCCCCCCCCCCCCCCCCTTTTCAACCCCCTGAAACCGCCTCTGCCATGGAATGTTTCTGTTATTTCATTAACATCAACTAATTTTCACTTGTTGCAATCACCGTGAACCGATGTAACTCCTTCATACTTGAGGCAGTTAGGAAGAAACCGTGAAGATCGCATTTCCGTATTATCGCCAAATATCGCCTCCGAACCCACCCAAAACTGTACCCTGGAAACGCCTCTGTTCAGGTTAAGAACTATTTTTTTAAACTCCAAATGCGGTATTCAATTCTATGAAAAGTCCCAAAATTGCATGGGCCTGCTCCCAGCCGTTCTGGAGATATCTGCGAAAAACATGAGGGGGGGGGGGGCGGAATCTGCCCCCCCCCCCTGTTACAAATAGGGTTAAGGGCGCCCCGTCCTATGAGAACCTTGTATGGTCTCAAGTATATGAGGCACGCGTGAGGTTGCCAATGCGGAGCTTAGATATGGACCTGAGGAATCGAGTGAGACCATTGTTTTTGCAATTGGAGCAACCCTTAAGGGCGTTTTGAGGCGCCCCGTCCCTTGACCCTGAAAACGACCTTGAAGATGACCTTAAATGTCAAAATAAATGTTATTTTCGTGATCAGCGTGCCACAATTGACCTGTAACCCCATTTTGAAGCGAATCGCTGCTCGACGCTGAATTCGAATCCGACGATTACTTCACGGACATCCCTCTGTGCTGGCTAGGGGCCCATTCGACGTGCTCATAGGGCCCTCTGACCCGCTCAGGGGCCCTTTCGGTCTGGCCAGGGGCCTCAGACATGCACAGGGATCTTTTTAACGTCCAAGGGGCCCTCTGGTCTTTCAGAGAGGGCCCTGGTGACCCTAAAAGGCCTCTGCAGTCCTCTAAACAATCTAAAGACTAAAGACCACGCTTCGCGTGGTAAAGAGCCCATGATACCGCGCTTCGCGCGGTCTGGTCAGCCCTTTTCGGCGTGCTGCGCGCGCCGAAAGGGGGCACCCCCTTTGCTACGTGCCTGCTCTGGATCCTCAAATATTGATCTGAGATCAAATTTGAGGACACCTTGTTAATTGCAAATTTCAATAGCTGGCGATCGCTTTTTTCCGTTTATTTCTAACTAGCATATAGTTTCCGAGATATATGGGAATTCTGGAGCGAAGTCCTAAAACAGGAAAAACTGGAAAACTTGACCTTCGATTACCTCTGGTGACCTCAATTTTGACCTGACTTAAAAAAACTAAATACTTTCGATAGAACTTGTATCAAGCTATCAAACGCCGTTTTCCGCTTGTCGCTACGTTGCGTAGTTTTCAAGATCACACGAGGAGAGAAAATCAACCCCCTTCCCTAAAAATGAGCTTTCAATTTTCGTCATATAAAGTAATATAAAATATAAAAGCCTCCTTGTGTCACTTTCATTTTGTTTGGTTTGGTTTTCTTTTATAGCATGTCATATAAGTATTATATAGCTTTGCCTTTATAGCAGTATCGCATCGTATACCTTGCTTTTCCCTCCTTTTCCTTTTCCATTATATGCTATGAAATATAATGGCAAATTTCAATTGGGTAAATTTGGTAGCAGTTGTCTGCTTGGCGTGTCGTCGTTAAAATGACTCACTGACAGCGAGAAACATCTGCTGCATTTTGTTTATAAGTTTATCCCACGTCAACGTTACGGATGTGGTCAAACTGGCGTGCGGCCCTCTAGCTGTCCTCTCTGTCTCTGCCGACGGGGCGGCAATTGCAAGCAAGAGTTATCGTGAATGTCTTAGGTTACCGTGATACGGTGATGAAGCGGTCGGTGTAGCCCAGACTGGTGGGCTTCTTCAAGAAACCCGACAGTCGTCAGGTACGAGTATTTTATCAGACGCCAGGCGAGTTCACAAAGGCATACGGTCATAGTTTGGAACGGGGGGGGGGGCATGACCCCCACTTTTGTCATAATTTGTGTTTTTATGTTAACCCGCGCCGTGCCCGGGGGTGGGGCGTTTAGACGCCCCCCCCGATTTTTCAAGAATAACAACAAAACGGCGACACACAGCGCCGCCGTTTTTGGACAGCTGTTCGGGCATCAATTACTCACATTGTGTGAAATTATTGACCACTGGTCATCTCAGGTCAGGTCACCAGGCCATGTCAAGTGACCCCACATCCAAAGAAGTTTGCGGTCGTACCACTGCCACAGTTTTTGGCCGATCGGTTTAAAACTTACATGATTTCATAAGGTCATAGGCACCTACAATTAGAATATCAAAGATTGTGTATATCGGTGACCTGAGTTCGGGTCAATTTCGTGACCTCACCATTATAAGTCAATGGGGACATATTCAAATGTTTCCCATTCCGAGGTTACGCATGATATCAGTCCATTTACTTCTGGATCATATTATCATAGGTCATTCTTAATGATCCAGGTGCAATTTTTGCTCGTTGACCCCTACAGGGTCAGCCGAGGTCATTTGAGGTCACCAACACACATTGTCAATAACTCGATATAATGAAGATAATGAAGTGAAACCGGCATTATGATTTGTCTCGTCGAGACACGTCTTCCAATATGCAACATGACCTACTTGGGTCACCACTTGACCTTGACCAGAGGTCAAATATCTAAGTTGACCCACACTGGTCAACACCAATGTGTCTCGAAGCGCCTTGACGAGACAAACACGATGGCGTCAAAATCATTGCCCTATCTTTATTATATAAATAGGTATTTGCGAACAACTATTTGCAAAACAAATAGTTTTTTGACCTTTGATGACCTCTGGAGCCTAAACTATTCACCTCAACTAACACTTCACTGCTTTCATATTTCAAGAGCTTCTTTCGATTGCTTTTTCCGTTTGTTCCTAGCTATCATAGTTCCCGATATATTTTGGGGTTTCTGGGCGATGTCCTAAAACTGGGAAATCTGACCTTGATGACCTCTGGTGACCTCAATATTGACCTGAACCAAAAAATGTCTGAAATAGATTCAAAGTGATTTTTGATGAGATTTCTGCTTCTGCTTTTGCGTCCCATAAGCGCCGAGTTCGGGGGGGGGGAGGGCGTCGAAACGTTCCCCCCCCCTCCCCGGCACGGCGAAGGTGGCGCCGAGCACCAGCACGGCGCAGGTTAATCTTCAATGAGGAAAATTTGACAACGAAAAGGTGCACCATGATGAGAAGTGAGAAGACTGCCAAAAACAAATTTCGCCTCCAACTTCAAAATCGTTCCCGGGCCTGCTTGAATTTCATCAGTGATCAGGTGCGCTGTTTTGTCTATCATTGAAAGAAAGGGATACACACCAACTTCAAATTCAATCACTCGAGAGAAGAAAAAAATCCGTTTTCATAAAGTTTTCTCCTAAGATCATTGTTTTTCACGTTCAGTGCAGGGAACGCGCGGGGGCATACTCGTATTGAATTCCCGTCTCAGATTTCTGTGGAGGGGGGCATTTGCCCCTGATGCCCCTCTAGATCCGCCAGTGCCAGGAATTGCCGCCAAGGAGAGCCTCTGCCAGACACTTACCTAATGGAATTCATTTTCCCATTTTCCAAATTTGTATAAACAATTGCGAAAGTTGTGTCATGCCGCGAAGCGGCGCAAAATTTTCCGGTTTTTGACTCTGAATAGCTGGATTTTGACTGCAGCAAAGACAATTTTTACGATTTTACGATAAATAGGGAACGTGCAGGGGGGGGGGGGGGAGGGCATACTTGTATTGAATGCCCCC
The DNA here is from genome assembly GCA_036785665.1 of Chirona hameri. Lineage (NCBI taxonomy): Eukaryota > Metazoa > Arthropoda > Thecostraca > Balanomorpha > Balanidae > Chirona > Chirona hameri. The sequence goes on along the minus strand of JAXIVJ010000232.1, from coordinate 195,509 downwards.
TAGATTCCTGCGGGGGGGACATTTGATTTGCCTCGGATGACCCCCCCCCCCCCCACACACACACACACTCTGGATCTGCCAGTGTAAGTTGGGCACCACTGGAGCAGCTTTTAGATGCCGATATCCGCATCTTTGCGATCGCATCACCTTTTTAGGAACTCGGCAGACTAGCTAAACATATAGCACGCTTGCAAGTTAACATTTTATTAAGGGAGTGGGCCCTGGGGCCAGCAATTAGGTACCGACTACCGATAACGAGAGCCTCTGCCAAACATTTAATGGAATTAATTTCCCTATTTTCCAAATTTGTGTAAGCAATAGCGAAACTTGTGTCATGTCGCGAAATTTTCCTGTTTTTGTAATGCGGATAGCTGGATTATGACTGCTGCAAAGGCAATTTTTACGATTACGATTCATCGAGCAAAGGAGGGAGGGGGGGGGGGGGCAAAAGGGACGTTGAAACCCCCCCCCCCCCCCTTTGAATGCCAAAGGAGGGGGGGGGGGGGGGCATGGCCCCCGTGCCCCCCCCCCCCACCTCCTGCGGCTGCCAGTTTAATATAGGAGGTATCGGAATATCCAAGCTTTATTTATCCGCACAGCAACTTCTATTGCAGTACAATGCATTAATTCCGTCCCATCTAAATTATTGTGCAGTGATCTGAATTCGGGGGTAGGAATTATGAAACTAACATTAAAAAGCTTTTGATAGTGCAGACCCGAGCGATTTGTTCGCCCCTGTAGCTCAGTGGGAGAGCGCTGGCTTCTGACCTTTCCTGGCAGTGGCAGTGCGAGTTCGAGTCAAAGCCACAGCCTACATTGGCAAAGCCTTGTACTCCTCTCAGACGTTACTAGACACTGACAAACAATGATAATTTTGACTGGTCTTCCTTCGAGAGCCTCACCGGCGCTCGACCGGCAGACCACCTCTACCACCACAGGACCCTCTGAAGCAAGCCCGGATCCAGGGGACGCTAGGACGCCCCCTCCCCCTGAGCCCGGGTCGCGCCAATGTCGCGCCAATGTCGCGCCAATGTCGCGCCAATGTCGCGCCAATGTCGCGCCAATGTCGCGCCAATGTCGCGCCAATGTCGCGCCATACAAACGCGCCCGTAGGGCGCAACTTTTTGTATGTCGCCCCCCCCCCCCCTGACCGAAATCCTGGATCCGCGCATACTCTAAAGGCCAGCAGAAGACCCTCTACAGATCGGCAGGGGCCTCTTAACCCTCGCCCTACGGGGGGGGGGGCTGACAGGCCCCCCTGAGGTTTTTTTAATATCTTTTTACACATGCGGCGCATCTTGCTCATATTTTTTGGTAGCTGAGTTTACAACAATTATACGTATACAGTAAAAAAATAATTGAAATTGGTTAAGTAGTTTGGGAGATAATCTTGTTTTGATGACGTCATGTTGGTAAAAAAAAGAGAAATATTTGAAAAATCGTAGAAAACAGGGTGTTAACGTAAATTGCAGACGCAGTTCACCAAAGATACAAAATGGCATTCTCTTTAAAATGGCAATCTCGGATTTGCACAATTTTGGGCTTTTGACCCCTAAAATTAAAAAAAAACTTTTTTAAAAAAATCCCCACAAAATCAAAATTTTAAAAGATGTTAGAAAAACCGGAATAGATTTGAGAGAAATGAGTATGGACAATACCCATACCAAATTTCAAAGCAATATCTTCATTTTTGACTGAGTGATGGCTCCCTAAGTGTAAGAAACTGATTACGTCATTTTGAAAAATAACTTTTGTGATTTTTTTTTGACAAGATACGAACAAATAATTACCTTTTCTGTATTTATGAGCCAAAACTGGTCTAGGAACATGCCTTTTTATTTACATTTATCAATTTCTAATTTTGAGGTTTTCTGAAGAGCAAAATAGCTGTTCTGGACGTGGTAAATCCGAGGTCATTCACTTGACCTGTAAGGTCACCCGTTGATCTGAAACCTAAAAATCGCAAACTGTTAGATTCTTCTCATGACAGGCAACATGCTGGTTCTTACCGCATTGCTCTAAGTTGCTTGGTTTGGAAGTTAACAGGGGGCCTGTCAGCCCCCCCGTAGGGCGAAGGTGAAAAAAGCTCCCGTAGGGCCAGACTGGTTATTGATTCAACACTGATTGAATCGATTGGAATCGTTCAATCAAAATTCCTTGAATCAAACAATAATTGATTCACCACCAGATCTTTTGATTCATGAATCGTGATTGAATCAAAACCCGCATCAAATCTAGGCTGATTGAATCCAAGATTTAACGATTCTTAACGATTCAAGTACACTGGTAAATTGTGCAAATACGTGCAGTCCCAATGGCTATATTCATTTATACAGAAATAGTCTTGCTGTAACAATGTTCTAATGATCATATATATGTATGTTTCCATTTTTATTGATTTGACATAAATTCACCACCTATATTTAAATGTTGAATCAAACGTGAATCGATTAAAATATTTGTTTTGATTCTTTGAATCGGAAAGAATCAACTCGCTTTTTTCCCCGTGAATCGAACGGTGATTGAATCATTCAGATTACAAAATGAATCCTGATTGAATCGTTCAAAAAGGCTGAATCAATAACCAGTCTGCACGGTAGGGCGAGGGTTAAGGCCGGCAGATGGCCATCTGCAGATCGGCAGGGCCCTCTAAAAGCCAGAAGAGGGCCCTCTACAGATTGGCTGGGACACTGCAGATCGACAGGGCCCCTAACGTCTGGAAGAGGGCCCTCTACAGGTCGACAGGGTCCTCTAAATGCCGACAGAGGCCCTCTACAGCTTAGCAGGGCGATCTACAGATCGGCAGGGTCCTCTAAAGGCCGGCAGAGGGCCCTCTCCAGATCGGCAGGGACACTCTACAGATCGGCAGGGCCCTAGAAAGGCCGACAGAGGGCCCTCTACAACCGGAAGGGGCCCTCTAAATGCCGATAGTGGCCCTCTGCAGATCGGCAGGGCCCTTTAAAAGCTGGTAGAGGGCCCTATCCACACTGGCTGGAGCCCCATTCTTCGTATTTACATATACATGCCTTTAGGCTTTAACAGACTAAGCAAGTGCTGTTATTTATTCGTGTTACGATTTTTTTCTCCGGTTCGTGGGCGTTCTTTTATGCGACGTAAGGCGTCTTACAGACGCCTGACACCATCCAAAACACTGGGGCCTTCGGCCCCAGGGGGCACTCGCTAAGTCGCCAGAGCACCAGCCTGGCCTCCAGGGGGGGGCAGGCCCCATTGTCTCCCCCCCCCCCGCCCTTGCCTACGCCTTTGACCATAATACATATTGCTTTTTATTCTAACGGAAGTATAAATAGGTACAGCGACAATTGGAAGACAGTTCTGCAAGTGATGCATTTAACCCGCTACCGAGGCAGGTTGCATTTACCCCCTGGAACGTATACAATGAATACAATGAATGGTAAACACATACTCATATTGCCAAACTTTTGTCTTGGTCGAAGTATTATATATGAATTATATTCCCTAGTATATTATATGTAAACACCATTGTGTATGTTTTACTAGATATTCCACGCTATCAATTCAAGGGAAATATTCACCTTTTTATTTTGTTAGCAACAATAGCTTAGGCTTCTGTTATGGTATAACAATGTTATTTAAATTAAAAATTAAATACAATTGTTCCCTAACTCAAAGTTGGAAGTTCATGATCGTTGTTTTGCCTCCACTAACGAAACGCGACATATCTGGCGCTTTTGTATCAATCTGTTTAACGTTGAATACGGGTGTATATCAACAAATCGCATACACTAAATAGGTCGCCGTCCGGAGGCCAAGTTAAACTGCCGATTTCAATGCACTTTTGTCAAATGCTTGTTGATTGTTCATAAAAGTTTGGCATATATTCGCAAAAGATAGAGTGCAGGAAACATATTGCATACCTTCATGATAAATAACAATGCGTAGGGAGGCTAATTTACTGAATTTGTTTCCGAGTAATTGCTGAGTACCGACCGTTATAAGCGTGGATCGCTTATCAACTATAACTTGAAATATCTTCCGGTAGGAATGTTTATATGCAAAATCTGATCAATTTACAATGTATTTTGGTCTCGTCTATCGATTTCATATAATAACTCCATTTTTGTGGAAAAATGTGAATATTCCCTTTAATGCTCGTTATTTATGTCATATTAACCCAACGTTGCAATCTGCCCCTTCAAAAACGATTAAACTTGCCCCATGCCCACTTTGATTTGTTTTGAGCCTATACAATGGTGAAAGTTTAAGCAGTTCAGACAATATTTCCTATCGTTTTAACGCCAGACGTATATGCTACGAAAAGATTAAGTCCGTTTCACCACACTTGAAGTTGCAAAGAGTCCACTAGATTTTTTATTTAGTGGCAAATATTAACTTTCTTCCTAAAAAAATACTCTTTCGGCGTCTGCCAGATCAGCCAGCTTCTAACAGCGCTCGTTTCGCCGTTGCAAAGGGTTTACGTATGCGCGTTTCTTGTATAGACCCACTGGAATTTCCATCTCATGGGTAGTTTTTGTTGTTGTTATAAGCTCTGATGAATTCAACCCGTGATGCCTTTAGCCCTGGTCTCCGCTACATCTTACCTGAATACTACCGGACGGAAATAGGAAACAAAAACATGCCACCTACACTCAACATGCACGAGGACAATAATGATTCTGCTAAGAGGATCTGCCCAGCCGGGTCAGCTCTGGCAATGTGTCTTGGTCACCGGTAAACGTTCCAAACTGAAGCTCAGCTGTGCCGGTGCGGCTCCGTGGGTCATCGTTATTCGTTGGTGTGCTACTGAAAGCTCTCAAGGTCGGCCCAGTCCAGCTGTGATTCTGATCATAACGAAACCAATACAGATAGAAGAGAAGGCATTGTTTTGACAAGTATCGCAGTAGTACTTTTGGTGACCGGCGTATTTACTCTTTGTATGTCTCCAGCAACCATCTAGGCTTGGAAAGACTTGATGCCGTATCCGAAAATCGACTCGCCTCGATGTCATGAACATACCACACTAATTTATTGTTTCGGTTTCCCAGCCGACTTCTTCGGAGATTTTCTCACGACAATCTGGCCTTGCCCTGAGTCTGGCTGGCATCTGCAGTCTTCGATAAGCCTGTGATGCACACGCCGCTTAGGGGAGCGTCTGAGAACAGGCCATGTGGCGACCGTTACGGAAGTCTCTATGTGTGGGAAAAACGCGGGACTTCGCAGCTGATTGTGCAATACGTTACATTTTTCTTAATAAAAAATCGCCACTTTGCAAGACTATTTCGATATCAACTGTAAAATCTGACAAGCGGCGGACGGCTGGAGAAGAGTGGCCTCCGGGCGTCAGGTGGGGGAGTGAGACGCCGGCGCCGAGACCACCTGGCAGGCGACAAACACGCCCCCGACCCCTTGTTTTGACCCGGACATCGGCAGGGTGTCACTATTAGGGTACACTCGGCCCATGAAATGACGTCCTTACCACGGCCCGGCGATACCATTAAAACGTTGAGCGCCAGCCAGCAGGACGCGTCACGGAGGGCGTGCGGCGGCAGCCTCTACGCAGGACATGACCTGGAAACGTCAGCAAGCGCCGTCCCGGGCCGCATATTTCCCATGAGTGTACAGCTGGTGGCCATTGCCTAGCCGTCAGCCAATAGCGCAAGGAGTTGACGGTATATGACGTCACAACTGGCCCAATAGGAGCCTGGCTGGTGCTTGACACAGGGGTGTATCCAGACAAAGTGTGGGTAGGGTAGGTCGCATCAAAACTTAATACCCTTCAGGCTAGAAAGCATTGTCTTGAATTATGGTTCATATTCTGTAGCACTTCTCGTTCTCCAGACAATCTTTTGAAACCGGCTCGGATGAGTTTCTTCCGTTTCTACAGAGGGCACATACCCCTGGTAGGTACCCTACCATTCTCCTAAATCCGCCACTGCACTGGCTTGAAACCCTACTGAAGTACCAACTGGAAAACTCGGGAAGTGTTATGGTAGATTCCGCGACCGAATTTCGTCCCGCATTTCTTCGTCCCGCATTTCTTCGTCGCGCATTTTTTCGTCAGCAGTTTTCCGTCTGCAGTTTTTCGTCCGCGCATTTTTTTCGCCTCGCATTTCTTCATTTCAGCAAATTTTCGTTCCGTATTTCTTCGAATCCGCAAAACTTCGTCTGCGCAAATATTCGTTTCGCACATCTTCGTCAGCGCTAATCTTCGTCTCGCATTTCTTCGTTCGCAAATCTTCGTCTCGCATTTCTTCGTCCACAAATATTCGTCTGCGCAATTCTTCGTGTACGCAACTTTTCGTCTACGCAACTTTTCGTCTCTGTGAGGACTGAGGTATCCTGACATATTTTCGTCCCGCATTTCTTCGTCTGAAAATTTTCGTCCGCAGCTTTTCGCCTGCTCATTACTTTCACAAATTTTCATTTTCACTATCCTTTGTCAGCAACTCGTTGCAAATCTTCGTCAACGCAGATAGATATTCGCCCTCAATTCTCCGTCCGCGAATATATGTATGGTGATTTCCAGCGTGATCTATGGTGTCAACGAAAACGAAAATATCAAACTGCAGTTTTATATTAATACCTATGAAACTAGTTTGACGATGGTGAGGTTCGGCGGGCCTCTGAAAAAGTCTGCCCGGCTCCCCATACCCTTCGGAACAGGTATCCGGACATATTTTCGGCCCGCATTTCTTCGTCGCGCATTTTTTCGTCCGCAGATTAAAGGAAACAGTTCACCTTGTACTTTTTTTCCCTCCCAAACACGATTTGATTATATTTAATACAATTTCTTTTTATATTGTCAAAAAATGCCTCATATCTCGCCAATTCAGGACAGAAGGCTGTAAACTATTATTGTTTATCAAAACTATATGCATACTCTCTGAGTCAGACTCCTGACGTCACGCGAATTAAAAAAATGGTTCAGCCAATCAGATTAGAAAGTAGTCGCGCAAGGATAGACTCGCATTAGAGCTGTGCCAACCGGCGGTTGTTTCGCATATCTCCAGCTGCAAGTCTGATGGTATAGCCTCTGGCCGGGCTAGATCCAGCACCTTTCGCCAGCACCGCATTCCCTCGCCAAAAAATCAAATATATTCGGCTGGAGTCTTTTAAGTCAAGAAAACTCGCAGATAGGGGTTTCCCAACACGGGCTACAGAACTGCTATCTCAGTTTAAAACTAATGCTGAAGGTGAACTATTTCCTTTAATGCGCGACGAAGAAATGCGGGACGAAAATATGTCCGGATACCTGTTCCGAGGGGTATGTGGAGCCGGGCAGACCTTTTCAGAGGCCCGCCGAGGGATTGAACCTCACCACCGTCAAACTAGTTTCATATTAAAGGGAATATTTCACCTTTAACATGGGGTTTTGGACTGAACAGATTTGTAGAACAGATCTAAAAATGGGTTGTGGTGAAAGAATTACCTCACTACGTTAAGTAATCTCGACACAGGACTAGTGGGCCCGGTTTCATGTCTGCTGTTCCGGGTCACGATCGGGATATGAACGCTCGCCGCCGGAGGCAGGTACACTCTCTGGCACGTAGTCTCTGATCACGACGCCTTGTCTATATCCGCTCAGCCGCCCGGGCGGCCTTGTCCAGGGCCTATTTTAAGGGAAACCCACTGGGGGGGGGGGGGGGGGGGGCAAAAAGGTATCCCCATTTTTGGGGGCACCTTTTTGTGGCAAAAGGTACCCCAGTTTCTTCCTCCGCGGATTTGGGCGTCACTTGAATTTGGTATTCGAGCTTAAGAAATTCACTATTCGAATTCACAAAAATTGATTTTGTGGACATTTTTCCGATAAAAAAAATTGGGGGGGGGGGTAAAAAAACAAAGAATCACAAATCCGAGATAGCCATTTGAAAGAAAATGTAATTTCCTTTCTTTTGACGTTTTTTATTTCCAATTTGCTTTGAAACTCTATGTTTACGATTTTCCCAACATTTATTGTTTCTTTTCTCACCAAAAATGGCATGACATAACGTCATTAAAACGTTATTATCTCCCAAAATAATACATAAATTTAATTGAAACTTAGTGAGAAGACTTATAATTGGTGCAGTATAAGGTACTGCAAGTTTCACGTTGATATCTATCACAGTTTTAAAGTTATTGAGAAAATACGGGAGGTGGCACATTCTCCCCCCCCCCTTCCCAGCGGGGCGCGTGTCACCGGGGCTGCATGAATTGCATCAGGTGTGCTGTTTTGTCTATCATTGAAAGCAAGGGATATATACAAACTTCAAATTCAATCACTTGAGAAAAGAAAAAACTTCTGTTTTCATGAAGTTTTCTCCTAAGATCATTGTTTTTCACGGTCAGTGCAGGGAACGCGCAAGAGGGGGGGGGGGGTGGAATACTTGTATTGCATGTCCCCCCTAGATTCTTGTGTGTGTGTGGGGGGGGGGGGTTGCCCCTGATGTCCGCCCCTGGATCCGCCAGTGGGGGCGGATGCCATCCCCCTTATATTTGTTTTGGAAATAGCGGAAAACGACGCCATTTCGCGCCGCCATTTTTGATACAACTGCTTGCCTATCAATTGCCAAAATCCTGTTAATTTGTTTACCTCGGGTCTCCTCAGGTCACGTCACTAAGTCAAGTCTAGTGATCCCACCTCCAAAAAAAATGTGAGGTCGTGCCGCCGTAGCACATTGTTTGACCGATCAGTTGAATACTCACAGGATTTAAAGGGAATAGTTCACCTTGGAAATTTTTTACCCAACACGATTTGATTATATTTGTTAATACAATTTCTTTTGATATTGTCAAAGATGGCCTTATATCGCGCCGATTCAGGACAGAAGGCCGTACATTTTAATTGTTTATCAAAACTATTTGCATACTCTCTGAGTCAGAGTCCTGACGTCACGCGAATGTACAAAATGGTTCAGCCAATCAGATTCGAAAGTAGTCGCGTAAAGATAGACTCGCATTGGAGATGTGCCAACCGGCGGCCGGCGTTCGCTCGCTAACACCAGGTGCAAGCTGATTGGCTGATGGTATAGCCTCTGCCCGGGCGATAACCAGTACAACATTATTTACCCAGCACCGCATTCCTTTGCCAAAAAAAATCAAATATATTCGGCTGGAGAGTTTTTTCAGTCAAGAAAACGTGCAGATAGGGGTTTCCCAACACAGGCTACATAACTGCTATCTCAGTTTAAAACTAATGCTGAAGGTGAACTATTTCCTTTAAGCAGGTTACAAACACCTACAATTCTGCTATTTCGGATAATTTTATATCGGTGACCTAAGGTGCCTACAACTATTACCTACATACTACAGGATACCTACAACTATTTTGTGACTTCCCAATTATAAGTCATTGGGGAAACATGAAAATGCATATAAATCCACAGGAAATGGCCAAATTTGCCCAATTTTCCCCAGAGTCCCGCATCTTTTGCAAAATACAAATATCCAGTGGCGGATCTAGGGTTGGGCAAAATGGGCAATTGCCCCCCCCCCCCCAAACCGCCTGAAATCGGCGCAAGATTGACACATGTCCTGATATAGAAGAAAATCTCAGCAACTTTTACTAAGGAAAGTTAGCTTTAACACGCGCCCTGGACGGGGAGGGGGGGGGGGGCGAAATCCACCCACCCATCCGGTTTTTCGCAGATAGCGCAAAAATGGCGGCGCTGCACGCCCCCGTTTTTTGCATACCTGTTCGGAAATGAACTACCCGCATTATGTCAAATTCTTGATCTTGGATCATCTCAGGTCAGGTCACCAGATCTGGTCAAGTGATGACCCCACCTCCAAAACGTTTGCGGTAGTACCGCAGCCACAGTTTTAGGCCGATCGGTTTCAATCTTGCGGGATTTGATAAGATGATAGATACCTACAATTTGTTATCTCTGATTTTTGTATATATCGGTGACCTAAGGTCAGGTCAATTTCGTGACCGCCAACACTGTTTTGTCAATAACTATCAACATAATGACGATAGAGAAGTGAAAACGGTACCAATGTGTTTGTCTCGTCGAGACACGTCCCCCAATATGCAACATGATCTAATTGGGTCACCACTTGACCTTGACCTGTGATCAAATTTCTCAGTTGACCTAGTCAGCATTAACATGATTCAAAGCGCCTTGGCGAGACAAACATGATGGCGTCAAACGTAATGCTTTATCTTTGTTAGGTAAAAAGTTATTTGTGACAAACAGTTTTGCCAAAAAAAAATAACATTTTTGACATTTGATGACATCTGGAGCCTAAACTATTGACCTGAGCTAAAATCTGAGGACACCCTGTCGATTTAATTTTTCAAGAGCTTTCCATTACTTTTCCGTTTGTTCCTAGCTATAGTTCATGTGATATCTGGGGATTTCTGGAGCGAAGCCCTAAAACTGTAAAATCTGACCTTTGATCACCTCTGGTGACCTCAATGTTGACCTGACCTAAAATAATACCGATATACTCTCCATAGAGCTTGTCTCGACCTATCTAACACCGTTTTTGTTTGTTACGTTGCGTGGTTTTCGAGATCATAGGGGGGGGGGGGGGGGGCGTTTCGACGCCCCCCCCCCCCTCGAACTCGGCTCCTATGGGACGTACACCAAGCCCGAAAACATCGTTCGAAAGCTTGTCCAAGGGCATTTTGAAGTTATTTCGGCATTTTCTTAACAGGTCAATATTAAGGTCACCAGAGGTCATCAAAGTTCAAATATTCCATTTTTAGGACTTCACTCCAGAAGCCTCCAGATATCACAGGAACTATGCTAGCTAGGAACAAACGGGAAAAAACAATGGAAAGCTCTTGAAACATTCAATCGACACGGATCACAACGTGCCCTCAGATTTCACTCAGATCAATAGCTTAGGCTCCAGAGCTCATCAAATGTAAAAAACTATTTTTTAGCAAAAGAGTTTTCACAAATTACTTTTTACCTGAGTATGATAAGGAAATAATTTTGACGTCATCGTGTTTGTCTCGTCAAGGCACTTCGAATCATATTCACGGTGACCAGGTTATGTCAAATAAGATATTTGACCTCAGGCCAAGGTCAAGTGGTGACCCAATTAGGTCATGCTGGACATTGGGAGACGTGCCTCGACGAGACAAACACATTGGTGGCAGTTTCACTTATTTATCTTTGTTTTATCGAGAGTTATTGACACAAAAGTGATGGTGACCTCGGATGACCTCGGCTGACCCTGTAGGAGTCACTGAACACAAACTGCACCTGGGTCTTCAAGAATGTCCTATGATAACATGATCTAGAAGTAATTGGGCTGATATCGTGCGTATCCTCAGAATAGGAAGCATTTGAATATTTCCCCATTGACTTATAATGGGTAGGTCACGAAATTGACCCGACCCAAACATCCGAGATAAATGAATTGTAGGTATCTAGGACTTTATAAAATCCTGTAAGTACGATGTCTGTCGGCCAAAAACTGTGGCTATTGTGTAACCACAAGCTTTTTTGGATCTGGGGTCACGTGACTTGGTCTGGTGACCTGACCTGAGATGAACCGAGGTATTTTTTTTACATAATGTGGGCAATTGATGTTTGAACAGCTATGCTAAAAACGGTGGCGCTGCGCGCCGCCGTTTTTCCGCTATCCTTGAAAAACCTGCGGGAGGGGGAGGGGCGTCTAAACGCCCCCCCCCCCGGCACGGCGCGGGTTAAATCAGCTATCAATGCATAAGCAAGCCAAATCCCATGTGTTTTCATAATTGTGTGACACTTTTTGGAATTCCCCCCCCCCCCCCCCAACCACCCGTTCTGGATCCGCCCATGCAAAGATCCATGTGGTATTTGTATCCTGTGACCTCCACGATGTAAAATCTATTCACCCTGAGGTCATTCGTCATTTTTCTTCCATAACTGTTTTTACCGAACCAGTAAGGCGCCGTAGTTGGCGATGAACGAGCGAACGCAAAGGAAATGTATGGTGAATTTCAACTCGATCAGGGAAGTAGTTTCTGAGATACAAATACGTGGTGCACACGTGCGCACGTGCAGAAGCACCCCACCCCTGACTTGTGAGAATGTGGCGACTGAGAGATCCCTAACCACACTCAAAATTTGAACACAATCGGCTCAGCAGTTACCCCACCAACTCCAAATTGTGTGTCGACGTTCCTGATCCAACAACACCCCCCTCCCCCCCCCCCCTCTGCCGCCAATGGGTGATGTTCGAAGGATATTGAAATTCAAGATATTCCGGAAATAATGTAAAGATACTTATTTTGGCTGGGAAATACTAAAACTTAGGAATATCATGACATTTGCATTGGATTTGTGTACATTTATCACCAGGTAAACATATTTTATTTTAATTGAATACCTATCAAGCGACAAATGACATGGAAATACTGAAATCAGGGTGGGCAACATTTCTTGACTGGGGGGGGGGGGGGGGCAAAACGGCTCACTGGGGGGGCATTTTCCCCCCAGTTAACATGTTAAAATAGGCCCTGCCCTTGTCAGAGACTGTACTTGGCGTCAGGCGGAGCGGGGCAGAGCCAGAACGCCAGCAGCTATCGTATGATATCTCGTGAAATAGAAAGAGAAACTTACCTCTTTCTCCACATATATCCTTCAGTTGTTCAAACCAAAGTAATGTTCGTAGTTTTGATCTCTAGATGCACCGTATGGTTGAACTTCAAGACAACTTTCAAGATGACCTATTCCCTTTAACCCGCGAGTCACTAAGGCCCCCCCCCCCACCTTGAGAATATTGGGAATATCTCAACAACTAATGCAGATATCGACGCCAAACTTTCATAACCTTGCCGGGCATCATTTTTACACCATTTGTGCAAAAATGAAGCAATTTCGTCTGAATTTTTTCTCTCGAGATATAGTGAATTTAGTGACGTCACTAAACACGATTTTGACACAAAAATAAGCTAAACTTTGCCAAGCTGTACAAATGCCACATTTGAAGCAAAATGCAATCTAAAAACGCTAAAAGGTAGAAAATTGCCAAGGCTACAAACCAGCTATCTCGAAATTTCGAAAATTTGGTTGACCCCAAAAATTTCAAAAAGTTTGTTCTAAATGCCCTCAAAATAAAAAATTTAAAAGATATTAGAAAAACCGGAATACATATCAGATAACGACATATGGGCAACTACCATACCAAATTTCAAAATGATATCATCTTTTTGACTGAAATGGCATATAAAGTATGGGTAAATCATGACGTCATATTTGGAAATTGCGTTTTTTGCTTTTATTGACCAGATACAGACAAATAAATGTCAGCACTGTATTTTTTTAGATAAAACTGATATAGAAACATGCTTTTTTAATTTTGATTTATCAATTTCGAATTTTGACCTTTAGTGACCCGAACTTGACCTGAACTTGACACTAACTTCACGTAAATGAAGTCAGGTGGTAAAATGACTATCACTTTCGAATTCTACACGTAAAAGCATCCATAAAACATGTGCTGCATGACTTTCGTAGATATTTTGTTTGTAGTGACGTTTTGTGACCTGACATTGACGTTGATATTTTCCAACAATCTCACTTTAGCTCATGTGGGATATGTATCATACCTTTGACAGCACTTTGGGTGATCATAGGCGCACTCGAAAGCCATGGATGGCAAGTATTGTCCATAAACTCAAATACCTCGATTTTGACGTTTGACTTGACCGTGACCTTAATTTGGAATTGTTAAGTGTTCGTTAGGTTTATCTCATTGAACGCTTTCGAATGCCGCCTTGCGCGTCCCGCTGCGATCATTGGTTCTGAAGATACCAGGGGGGGGGGCTAAAAAAGCCCCCCCCCCCCAGTGATTCGTGTTACAGAATATGCCCCAGTGACTGCCGGGTTAATATAAAACTGCAGTTTGATATTTCTGTTTTCGTTGACACCATAGATCACGCTGAAAATCACCATACGCGGACGGAGAATTGAAGGCGAATATCTATCTGCGTTGACGAAGATTTGCAACGAGTTGCTGACAAAGAATAGTGAAAATAAAATTTGTGAAAGCATTGGGCAGGCGAAAAGCTGCGGACGAAAATTTTCAGACGAAGAAATGCGCGACGAAGAAATGCGGGACGAAACTATGTCCGGATACCTCACAGAGACGAAAAGTTGCGTAGACGAAAAGTTGCGTAGACGAAAAGTTGCGTAGACGAAAAGTTGAGTAGACGAAAAGTTGCGTAGACGAAGAATTGTGCAGACAAATATTTGTGGACGAAGAAATGCGAGACGAATATTTGCGAACGAAGAAATGCGAGACGAAGATTAGCGCTGACGAAGATATGCGAAACGAATATTTGCGCAGACGAAGTTTTGCGGATTCGAAGAAATGCGGATCGAAAATTTGCGGAAACGAAGAAATGCGAGACGAAAAAATGCGCCACGAAATTATGCGCGGACGAAAAACCGCAGACGAAAATCTGCGGACGAAAAAATGCGCGCCGAAGAAATGCGGGACGAAAATATGTCCGGATACCGTTATGGTATGGCAAGTGTTATGATATGCTATGGTAAGATAAGATGTACTACTGTCTAAGCTATAATTTTCGAGCATGAACTTTCATTCACTATTCAGTAGGTTTGTTCATGGACACAGTGCGCTCTTTCACAATCTCAAAGGCCAGTTTGGGTTTGTACGCCTATTTTCGCGCTTACCCCACCGCGCTGGCGCTGGTAGACGAGAAGTCTGAGGCGCTGGCGGGATGCTTTTGGCCCATTGAAAGGTCATGGGGTCGAGTCTAGCTGCCGCCCTCCGCTTTTTAGGGTCGCCACAGTTACCATTGAACTATTTGCTGGTTAGGATAGACAATATTTATATTTATATGGATACGTCAATATATTAATATTTATATTTCGAAATATCACCCCAATTACTGACGGTTGATACTAAGAATGCATAACAATACAAACAATGTGTTCACGCAGCCAATATGGCAGCACTTCACGTCTCATTAACAAGAACCCAAGGTACCTACTACCAGGGGCGTAGGCAGAATTTCTCCCGGGGGGGGGGGGGAGAATGGGATCAGAATGGGACCTCCTAGCCAGGGGGCCCAGATAATTCAAGCAGTACAGTATGTTGTATGTTGTAAAACAACGACAAATAACTTTCGACAACGAAAAATATATATTTATTTTTAGGAGTCAAAAACTGAAAATATCGAACATCCGCAATAGTCATATTCAATATTATGTCATTTCCTTTCTTTCGGCGTTTTTTATTTGCAATTTGCTTCAAAACTCGATTTTCCACGATTTGTAAAACATTTATTGTTTTCCCACCAAAAATGGCTTGACATGACGTGATTAAAACACCATTATCTCCCAAAGTGCTCCACCATTTGCATTGATATGTTGTGATAAGACGTATAATTGATGCAGCATAAGGTACTGAAAGGTTGATGTCGATATCTATCATTGTTTTCAAGTGATTGAGAAAATCAGGGAGGGTGGGGGCAGAGGCGTAGCCAGGGGGTGCAAATGGTGCTCCTGCGCCCGGGAGATTTTGCCGGGCCCCCTATGCCCGGCTGCAACCACACGGCCTGGCGGCCGTCATTTTATGTTGTTGTAAAATACCATGAGAGAAGCGGATCCAAAGCCCTCCCACACAATACAAGAACATTCCTAGTCTGTCAGAGAGCCCTATGATAAGGAGGAAGAACCCTTTCGTGAACACTCTCTCAGCAGGCGCGTAGCTAAGGGGGGGGGGGGCGCCCCCCCCCCCCCCCCCCAGAGGCCAGGACGGCCCTTTTCGGCGGAGGAGGGCCCTTTTCAGCACGCGCAGCGCCCCGAAAAGGGCCAACGAGACCGCGCGAAGCGCTGTATTATGGGCTCTTTACCACGCGAAGCGTGGTCTTTAAAGGAAATAGTTTCATACCTTCAAAATACCTTCAACATTAGTTTTAAACTGAGGTAGCGGTTTTGTAGCCCGTGTTGGGAAACCCCTATCTGCAAGTTTTCTTGACTGAAAAGACTCTCCAGCCGAATATATTTGAGTTTTTGGCGAAGGAATGCGGTGCTGGCGAAAGAATGCTGTACTGGTTATAGCCCGGGCAGAGGCTATACCATCAGCCAATCAGCTTGCAGCTGGTGCTGGCAAGCGAATCGCCGGCCGCCGGTTGGCACATCTCCAATGCGAGTCTATCTTTACGCGACTACATTCGAATCTGATTGGCTGAACCATTTTTTTTTACATTCGCGTGACGTCAGGACTGACTCAAAAGGTATGCATATAGTTTTGATAAACAATAAAATTTACGGCCTTCTGTCCTGAATCGGCGCGATATAAGGCCATTTTTGACAATATAAAAATAAATTGTATTTAAAAATATAATCAAATCGTGTTGGGTAAAAATTTGCCAAGGTCAACTATTTCCTTTAAAGAGTTTAGAGCACTTCAGAGGCCCTTTAGGGCCACCAGGACCCTCTCTGAAAGACCAGAGGGCTCCTTGGACGTTCAAAAGAGCCCTGTGCATGTCCGAGGGGCCCCTGGTCAGACCGAAAGGGCCCCTCAGCGGGTCAGAGGGCCCCCTGAATGGGCCCTAGCCAGCACAGAGGGGCCCCTGGGTAGGTCGAGAGGCCCCTCCCCGAGCATGTCGGCAGGGCGACACAGCAGCCCGCACAGTCCCTTGCCAGGTCATAAGGGCCCCTGGGCAGGTTGGAGGGCCCTTGGACAGACCCAGAGGGCCCCTTGGAAGTTCAAAGGGCCCCTGTGCATGTCAGAGGGCCCCCCGACCAGACCAAAAGGGCCCCTAGGTGGGTCAGGACGGTCCCTGAACATGCCGAATGGGCCCCTAGTCAGCACGGAGGGGCCCCAGCGTAGGTCGGAGGGCCCTCAGAGCATGTCGCAAGGCGACAAAGTAGCCAGCGTAGTCCCTTACCAGGTGGGAAGGGCCCCTTAGAAGGATGGGGGGCCTGGACAGATCAGAGGGGCCATGGAAAGTTTGAAATGCCCCTGTGAAGATCGGAAGGGGGGGGGGGGGGCCTGACCAGACCGAAAGGGCCCCTGGGCGGGTAAGAAGGGCCCCCGAGAAGAACAAAATTTACTGCCAATTTCAGGCGTTTGGGAGTGCCCTTTGGTCTCCATTGAATCCGGCGGTGCCAAAATCTTAACTCTTTAGTTCGAAAATTATATCGAAGACTTGCTTTCAATCATAGCTCTACTATATACAGATTACAGTCACAGTTTTCTTCGCAAAGAAAACCAGCAGCTTTTAACAAAAAGTCGTACCTGGCGCCATCTAGTGACTGGGCTGACACCTCGCGGCAGCATTCGAATCTGAGCCTTCGAGCAGATCGTATTACGCATGCGCATTTGCGACAGCAGAGAGGGCCACCAGGACCCTCTCTGAAAGACCAGAGGGCTCCTTGGACGTTCAAAAGAGCCCTGTGCATGTCCGAGGGGCCCCTGGTAAGACCGAAAGGGCCCCTCAGCGGGTCAGAGGGCCCCCTGAATGGGCCCTAGCCAGCACAGAGGGGCCCCTGGGTAGGTCGAGAGGCCCCTCCCCGAGCATGTCGGCAGGGCGACACAGCAGCCCGCACAGTCCCTTGCCAGGTCATAAGGGCCCCTGGGCAGGTTGGAGGGCCCTTGGACAGACCCAGAGGGCCCCTTGGAAGTTCAAAGGGCCCCTGTGCATGTCAGAGGGCCCCCCGACCAGACCAAAAGGGCCCCTAGGTGGGTCAGGACGGTTCCTGAACATGCCGAATGGGCCCCTAGTCAGCACGGAGGCCGGACTGGCGGCGGCCTCAGCCGGGCCTGGGACCATGCAGCCACGCGAGAGAGCTGCGACATTTGCTGGAGCATCAAATACCCGTAACGAATTATAACGCCAAAATTAAGTTATATCTCATGTAATATTGAAGAATGTCCTGTATCCTTATGGTGATGAATATTCACTTATCTAAAGAACACTGCAATTCGATGGAAACATCGTCACACGGTTGCAGGGGATTCAAAAGTTGCCGCTTTACTCGGCCGGCAACGGTCTGCCCGCCGCCGACGCTAGCAGACTGCGGTACGATAATACAATATAATAATATGGATAATAGATAAGTTTTAAAAAAAATGTGGCCAGATCGATAGATCGACATGTTCTCTTGTTCATGAACTTTGATTTCCGTCGCTACGGCTCCTAGGAGCCGAATAACCGCTTTGAGGCCCATAACATCCGGGCCTCAGATGGCTACCATTGGTCGGCACAGGGCGGCAGCGTCGGTTGAGCCAGCCCCTACCAGTAACAGTTGGCAGCACTCGGGCTGTAGTAGGTTTTTAACGCCCAGTTCAAAACCTACTACACCATAGGGTTCCCATGTTAAATCGATGATTTTTAGACGAGACTGGCTCGTAACCTATGGTACATATTTTAAATCCGACATCTGGAACAGATAGCTACAAGTCTTAGCTACAACGTTTAAATTATAATTTTGCGATATTCCGGGCGTAAAGGGGTTAAATGGGCTTGGGGGGTTAAAAAATGTCTGAACGACCGCTGATCGCTTCCAAATGCTATTACAGTACTGAAATATACACTACTTCGACTACTACTTCGTAGTAGAATCTAATATGATCGCTTCCAAATGTTACTGCATGTACTGCAAATACACTACTTTGACTACTACTTCGTATATTTGCTGGCGTTTAATTCAATAAAAGAGATGTAATCTATGGAAATAGAAGTTATTGATAGCAAACAATATCTTTAATTTATAATAGACAAAACAATTACGACACAAATTATATCTTGTCTAATTCATTTGGGCGTAACATTCCTTACTGTTCTACCCGTTGTTCTATTACCCTGGGTTGAGCGGCGTTCGCCCGCTGGTGCCTCAGCAAATGGGCTGAGCGGGCAAAGGCGGTGAGGCGGCAGGCCGGCCGGGCCTCAGTCGGCTCGGTAGTGGTTTGCTGTAGTATGGTAAACGTACTGGCGGGTGGATGGAAGAGTCGGAGAATTTCGGTGATATGCCATAATAAAATGTACTGCGATGTGCAGAATGGAAATCACTCACACATCTTTTTTCTATGGCAACCAATGCATATTTCAAAGCACATTCTTCCTAAATAATAGGTGAGGCCCGGTATCAGTTGCCTCATATGACGAGCCGCCACTGGTTGGTATAGCTGATTCCAAATTGGTGTCGCTGGTTCCAAAGTTGATATGGCAGTTTGCTAACTCCAGCCCTTAAAAGTTGGTATGGCCCATGCCATACCTGTCATACTGCATTTTCCATCCGTGTAACGTGCCTTTTCATCCGTTTTGTTGGGCCCTTTCAACGCTTGGGAAGGGGCCCTTTCAGCGCTTGGAAAGGGCCCCTTTCGAGGCGCCCCCCCCCCCCCCTGGACGAAATCCTGTCTACGTGCCTGACCCTCAGGGCCTGGAATGGGCCCAAATGCCGTTTCGGATATTTATGGGGACTGCCCCCCCCCCCCTGACCGGATGCACCTGTCTCGAAAAATGCTGGCTACGCCCCTGGGTGGGGGACAGATTCTGCTACCTCAAGCGGGGCGCGGGTTAATCAAAATAATACCTTGAATCTTCTTCAATTCGGATTAAGGAAACAACACCGTATGTACATGCCGATTGTGCACATGTACGATGAAGTTACAAAATATCTACAAAATAACGAAATAACATGCTCCTTATATCTTGATTTACAGAAAGATTTGGATACCGTTTCCTTATAAATTTTCTTTAAAAAAACACATTGTGATACGAGGGGCTTCTACAACACGATAGAGTTATATCTTAAAGGAAATAGTTCACCTTCAACATTAGTTTTAAACTGAGATAGCAGTTTTGTAGCCCGTGTTGGGAAATTCCTATCTGCAAGTTTTCTTGACTGAAAAGACTCTCCAGCCGAATATATTTGACTTTGTGGCGAAGGAATGCGGTGCTCGCGAAATAATGTGGTGCTGCATCTAGCCCGGGCAGAGGCTATACCATCAGCCAATCAGCTTGCATCTGGTGCTAGCAGGCGAACCGCCGGCCGCCGGTTGGCACATCTCTAATACGATTATATCCTTACGCGACTACTTTCGAATCTGATTGGCTGAACCATTTGTTAAATTCGCGTGACGTCAGGACTCTGACTCAGAGAGTATGCATATAGTTTTGACAAACAATAATATTTTACGGCCTTCTGTCCTGAATCGGCGCGATATAAGGCGATTTTTGACAATATTAATAATTTTAACAAATAATAATAAATTGTATTAAAAATATAATCAAATCGTGCTTGGGAAAATTTTCCAAGGTAATCTATTTCCTTTAACCCTCGACCTACGAGGGGGGCTGACAGGCCCCCCTGAGGGTTTTCTTGAATAACTTTTTGCACATGCGGCGCATCTTGCTGAAATTTTCGGTAGCTGAGTTCACAACAATTATACGTATGCTGTATAAATTTAATTGAAATTGGTTTAAAATGTTGGGAGATAATCATGTTTTGATGACTTCATGTTGGTGGAAAAACTATACATATTTGAAAAATCGTAGAAAACAGAGTTTTAAAGCAAATTGCAAACGCAATTCACCAAAGATACACAATGACATTCACTTTAAAATGGCAACTTCGGATTTTCAAAGTTTTGGGTTTTTAACCCCTAAAATTAAAAAAACTGTTTTTTTTGTGTAAAAATACCCACATCAAAATTTGCAAAGATGTTAGAAAAACCGGAATATATGTGAGAGAACTGAGTATGGACAATACCCATACCAAATGTCAAAGCAATATCTTCATTTTTGACTGAGCGATGGCTCCCTTAGTGTAAGAAACTCATGACGTCATTTTTGTATAACTTTTTTTGACTTTTTTGGACAAGATACGAACAAATAATGACATTTTCTGTATTTATGAACCAACACTGGTCTAGGAACATGCCTTTTTATTTACATTCATCAATTTCTAATTTTGAGGTTTTCTGAAGAGCAAAATCGCTGTTCTGGACGTGGTAAATCCGAGGTCATTCACTTTACCTGGAGGTCACCCGTTGACCTGAAACCTAAAAATCGCATACGGTTAGATTCCTCTCATGACAGGCAACATGCTGGTTCTTACTGCATTGCTCTAAGTTGCTTCGTTTGGAAGTTAACAGGGGGGCCTGTCAGGCCCCCCCTCTCCGTAGGGCGAAGGTTAAAAAAAACTCCCGTAGGGCGAGGGTTAACACGCGCCCTGGAGGGGGGGGCGAAATCCGCCCACCCCTCCGGTTTTTCGAGGATAGCGCAAAAACGGCGGCGCGCAGCGCCGCCTTTTTTTGCACACCTGTTCAGAAATGAACTTCCCTCATTATGTAAAATTCTTGGCCTCGGGTCATGTCAGGTCAGGTCACCAGATCAGGTCACGTGATGACCTCAACTCCAAAACGTTTGCAGTAGTACCACAGCCACAGTTTTACGCTGATCGGTTTCAATCTTGCAGGACTTCATAAGGTCATAGATACCAACAATTTGTTGATCTCGGATTTATAATATCGGTGACCTAAAGTCAGGTCAATTTTGTGACCGCCAACACTGTTTTATCAATAACTATCGACATAATGAAGATAGAGAAGAGAAAATGGTACCAATATGTTTGTCTCGTCGAGACACGTCTCCCAATATGAAACATGACCAACTTGGGTCACCACTTGACCTTGACCTGAGGTCAAATTTCTCAGTTGACCTAACCCGGTCACCATGAATATGATTCGAAGCACCTTGACAAGACACACGCGATGGCGTAAACATTATTGCTGTATCTTTATTGGGTAAAAGGTTATTTGTGAAAAACAGTTTTGAAAACAAAATCACCTTTTTGACATTCGATGACCTCTGGAGCCTAAACTATTGACCTGAGCTCAAATCTGAGGCACCTATGTCGACTGCATTTGTCAATGACTTTCGATTGCTTTTTTCCGTTTGCTGCCAACTATCATAGTTCCCGAGATATTTGGGGGTGTTCGAACCGAAGTCTTGAAAACTTGAAAATCTGACCCTTGATGACCTCTGGTGACCTCAATATTGACCTGAAAAAAAAATAACGAAATACTTTCGAAAGAGCTTGTCTCGAGCTATCTAACGCCGTGTCCCGCTTGTCGCTACGTTGCGTTGTTTTCGAGATAATAGGGGGGGGGGCGAAATCCGCCCCCCCCCCCTCCAGGGCGTGTTATTATCAGAGGCCCTCCAGGGCGCGTGTTAACACGCGTCCTGGAGGGCCTCTGATAATTACACGCCCTGGAAAGGGGGGGGGGGGATTTCGCCCCCCCCCCCCCCCCCCCCTCCCCTAAAATCTCGAAAACCACGCAACGTAGCGACAAGCGGAAAACGGCGTTAGACAGCTCGAGACAAGTTCTATCGAAAGTATATCCGTTTTGTGTTAGGTCAGGTCAATATTGAGGTCACCAGAGGTCATCAAAGGTCAGATTTTCCAGTTTTGGGACGTCGCTCCAGAAACCTCCAAATATCTCGGGAACTATGATAGCTAGGAACAAACGGACAAAGCAATTAAAAGCTCTTGGCATATGCAATCCCATTTGTCCTCAAATTTGAGCTCAGGTCAATATTTAGGATCCAGAAGTCATCATATGTAAACAAAAAACTGTTTTGGGCAAAACAGTTTTCGCAAATAACCTTTTACCTAATGAAGATAAGGCACTAATGTTTTACGCCATCGTGTTTGTCTGGTCAAGGCGCTTCTAATTCAAAATCGTAGAAGGATGAGAAACATATTCACATGTTTGTCATAATTCGAAGATATCCAAGTACGGGTCAACGTGTTGGTTCGGATGTGTGTCCGGAGGAGATCTTTGGCCACCTCTGCAGGTCGACGCTGCGGTTATTGGTTCGGAAGATAACCGGGGCGGGGGAACAACCACCCCCCCCCCCCCAGCCAATGGCGTTCGGCTGAGACCCCAGCCAATGCCGGGTTAATACTCTTACATTGTTAAAGCCTTGTACTCCGCTCAGACATACACTGAAGAACAATGACAACTTCGACTGGTCTTCCTTCGAGAGCCTCGCCGGCGCTCGACCTGCAGACCACCTCTACCACTGCAGGACCCTCTAAAGTACAGCAGAGGCCCTCTACAGATTGGCAGGGGCCTCTAAAGGCCGGCAGATGGCTATCTGCAGATCGACAGGCCCCTCTAAAGGCCGACAGAGGGCCCTCTACAGATCGACAGGACCCTCTAAAGACCAGCAGAGGGCCCTCTACAGATTGGCTAGGACACTCTGCAGTTCGATAGGGCCCCTAAAAGCTCGAAGAGGGCCCTCTACAGGTAAATGCCGGCAGAGGCCCTCGCTAGATTGGCAGGGCGATCTACAGATCGGCAGGGCCCTCTAAAGGCCGGCAGGGCCCTCTAGAGACCGGAAGGGCCCTCTACAGGCCGGAAGGGCCCTCTACAGGCCGGAAGGGCCTTCTAAAGGCCGGAAGGGCCATATAAAGATAGGCAGAGGGCCCTCTATAGATTGTCTGGGGCACTCTGCAGATCGACAGGGTCCCTAAAGGCTGGAAGAGGGCCCTCTACATGCCGGCAGGGTCATCTAAAGGCCGGCATAGGACCCTCTACAGATCGGCGGGGCCCTCTCCAGATCGGCAGGGACCCCCTACAGATCGGCAGGGCCCTATAAGGGCCGGCAGAGGGACCTCTACAACCGACAGGGCCCTCTAAATGCCAGCAGGGGGCCATCTGCAGATCGGCAGGGCCCTTTAAAAGCTGGTAGAGGGCCCTCTCCACACTGGCTGGGACACTTTTGTACGTATTTACATATTTATGCCTTTAACGGCCAAGCAAGTGCTGTTATTTATTCGTGTTACGAATTTTTTTTAGGTTCGTGAGCTTCGGTCGCTCGGTCGCCAGAGTGGCCTCCAGGGGGGGGGGGATGGCCCTCTTGCCCCCCTTGCCTACGCCCTTGCCTACTACCTGATAGCTGCTCCTGATAACCGCCAGTCCGTCCGAAGGGATCTTTTCGGGTGATAGATACGCGACCCATTTGCCATTTCCATTTGCCATAGCATTGATCCAACACATCTAAATTCGGGGCTCGCTTTCGAGAGCCGAGGGCTTTGAGAACATTGGTACGGAGCGCAGTGAATACTCATTGCTGTGCAGGACGAATATGTACAACAAGAGGGATTCTGAAGCCTGGAAATAACTCTTCTGCATGGCCAGCGAATCATATCATTATACATCATCATTATCATAAATCATTAGGTATAAATCATCATTAAATCATATTAAAAAGCCGGAATACATATTGGAGAACCAAGCATGGACGATGCCCAAACCGTATTTCAAAGCAATATCTCGAGTTTTGACTGACTTACGGCTCCCTAAGTATGATGGGTCTGGATTTTGTATTCGACATTTCCAAATATGCCTCCGCCAGCTGGCAGGCGAGGGCGTGGCTTGGCCGCGGCGAACCGTGACCTGTCAGCGCGCCAGGCTCGCGCTGATTTGCTGATGGTTAGGCAAGACCAGCCAGGCTCCTATTGGGCTAGTTGTGACGTCATAGGCCGTCAACTCATTACGCTATTGGCTAGGTAATGGCCACCTGATGTACACTCATGGAAATATGCGCCCGGGCCGCTGCAGCCGCTTACAAGTAAGACTCAACGCCACAATTTAAACTAAAACCAGGAAGATAATACGTACAATGCATCTACTATGTCGATGTTTATTGGATACATTCCCCAATTATTAAAACAAAAATCGTAATCGCTCTGGACGGGAGCTACCGTTCTACATCGTCTGAAGACACGGGCCTGCAGATGCTGGTCCCACCAATGTCATGGCCTGCCGCTCCCCCTCCGAGAACTGGCTTCCAATGCAACGCAATGGTGCGGTGGCAGGCTGCTCAGTTCCCACGGACAGGGGCATCGTTTTATGAAAATTATTGGTAGGGCCCCAATGCTAACTTTATAAATGTTAAGGTCATTCTTACTAGTGATGTCATTTTCCAAAAAAAAATCCTGACCAATACCAAACCGATACCGAATGGGAGGCATTTCGGTTGACCAATTACCGACCGATTTGGGTTAAACCCAAAAATGTCAAATGTGACCGATTTTCAAATTTTATGCTGATTTATACACACTGGCAAAAATAGCTTTGTTTAACATCATAATTTAAAAAAACACCATGTACAGGTCACTGCAAAAGTAATGGTAGGTACTACTGTAGATGGGTAAAACCTAGCAGCGTTTCATAACAACAATAGGTATTGCTGAAAAAATAAGCGGCGCATCTCTGTCGTACAAATAGGCAGCTCTCAATCACTTTTCACTATTCCACGACTTCAAATAAAATCACAATATTCGAAAAACCTGATTCTCTCCCCACTTGAGTGTACTGAGGCATCTCGACCCTGAGACCGCCTATGATCGAAGAGTTGTAAGCCCACGCCGGCACAGCATCGTGCGTAGTAGCTCGCATTTAGCGGATCCTCGAGTAGAGGCTATTCATTGTAGTAAGAACGTAGTAGCCGCAGACTCCGAGTCAGCCAATAGTTGTCCTATGTCCGCCTTACAAACCGGCATCGTAAGGGTCAGAGGTCACCGATACGCAGAGCGCTGGCTCGGCGGAGAAGCGGTTTGACTGGGTTTCTGGGGCTTGAGTGGTGATGGAGGTGCACACTTGTGGTCGTACCAGTCACAGTTTTTGGATGATCGGTTTTACACATACAGGATTTCATAAGGTCATATATATATCTACAATTCGTTTATCTTGGATTTGTATATCAGCGACCTAAGGTCGGGTCAATTTCGTGACCTCCCCATTATAAGTCAATGGGGAAATATTCAAATGCTTCTTATTCCAAGGATACACAAGATATCAGTATAATTCCTTCTGGATCATGTTATTATAGGTCATTCATGATGACCTAGGTTCCATGTGTGTTCAGTGATCCCTACTGGGACAGCCGAGGTCACCAACAGTTGTGTCAATAACTCTCGACATAATGACGATATCGAAGTGAAACTGATACCAATGTGTTTGTATTGTGGAGGCACGTCTTCCCATAGGCAACATGACCTACTTGGATCACCACATGACCTTGACCTGAGGTCATTTTTTTTCCAGTCGACCTAACCTGGTCATCACTAATATGAGTCGAAGCACCTTGACGAGACAAACACGATGGCATCCAAATTAGTGCCTTGTCGTTGTTAGGTAAAAAGCTATTCGTGAAAAACTGTTTTGTAAAAAATAGCCTTTTTGACATTTGATGAGCTCTGGAGCCTAAACTATTGGCCTGAGCTAAAATCTGAGAACGCCTTGGCGATTGCATGGTTCAAGGGCTTTCCATTGCTCTTTTCCGTTTGATCCTAGCTATCATAGTCAGGGCTGCGGAGTCGACATAATTTTGGCAACTCAGCCTCAGACTCCGGCCTGAAAAAATCGACTCCGACTCCAACTCCGACAACGGCTTATATCCGTTCTCCAACCGCATGCTAGGCCAATATCTGCTATGCCATCTATTTTTTCCCGTTAGTTTCTATTCTTAACAGTATGAAGAACAATGCTACGCCGTCCGAGCACGGGCTAACCTGGTCACCGGCCGCGCGTCCAGCCCAGTCGCGCTCGCCTGCAGGGGGCGGAATAAAATTAATCTAAGAACGTGAGACCGGTACCACTGCGTATGTCTCGTCGAGACGTGTCCAACATTGCGAAGCACAACATACCTGGTTCACCACATGACCTTAAATTACCTTGATCTGAGGTCAAATTTTGAATTTGACTTAGGTAACCTGGTCACCACGGTATGATTTGAATCTCCTTGACGAAACGAGCACGATGATATTAAAATGGGAGTCGTGTGACCGTAAGAGTCGGTGCGTCCAAAGCCCTAATTATCATCAGATGACGTAAAAATTATTGCCTATCTTCATCAGGCGCAAATCTACCGCTAGGTGAGTAAACTTTCCACTCGATTCATTTTCCACTCAATTTATTTCGGAAGGATTTAAAGTTAATGTCCCTAGGCCGACGACTATTCTACCGACCAAAGTAATCGCCAATTGCCAAAAAGTCGACTCCGACTCCGGGCCGGGGTTGGAGTCGGTAGGATTTTAGCGACACCGAATCCGGCCAAAACTGCTGACTCCGATCGACTCCGACTCCGACTTCGACTCCGCAGTCCTGATCATAGTTCCCGTGATATCTGGGGGCTTCTGGAGCGAAATCCTAAACCTGGACAAATTTGACCTTTGATGGCCTCTGGTGACCTCAATATTGGCTTTAGGAAAAATATAGCTGAAGTACTTTCGAATGTTCTTGTCTCGACAAACACATTCGAAAGTACTTCAGAGTTTTTTTCTCCTACGCTTTCAAACGCTGCCTTTGACTGCGTTTCTACGTCTTCCTAGCCCTTTTAGTTTTCGAGCTAGAGGGCGAGGGGGTGTATACCCCCCCCCCCCGGCACGGCGAAGGTGGCGCCGAGCACCGGCACGGCGCGGGTTAAATTACAAAAATCGACCACCTCTCACAGCCTTACCGTCCACAAAAAATGCATTTCCGTTTTTGCTTTTTACTCTTATTTATATGGATTGAACGATGTTGTAAGGTCATTTTTTCAAGTTCTAGACGGAAAACATACCCATACATATGTGTTACAACGCCTAATGACCGTAATCTGCAGTTTGACCACGTGACCTCGGATGACCTTGACCTGATTCAAGGTCATAAACAGCTTAGAATGGTACTTAGAAATGTCAAACACGAATCATACCGATTTATCGACTGCTTATGCGTTTAATATCGCAATTTCGCGCGACAATTCTATCCATCGAGACATTTTTACAGGGTCAAACATTTTTTACTTGACCTGACCTGAGACGTCATCGGTGACCTCGAGGTCAACAATATTAGGTTTCCCTCGATAAATGTCCAAGGGCTATCGAATGCTTTTTGAATTTTTACAATCAGTCCAGTAGTTACGGAGATCCGAGGAGGGGGGCTGGAAACAGCACCCCCCCCCCCCCCAGTAAGTCACGTTATGGAATATACCCCAGTAACTCGCGGGTTAAGAGGGTGTATGTAATATGTATAAGTATATTGTATACAATATCTATTTTTAAGGACCTCACTTATGTACTCTTGTGAGCAATATCTTCAATCTTGATATAATAATGATGCGTTCTATTGAGTATTTACAATAATTGATTGAATTTAGACCAAATATGCTGGATAGATATTAGAATGTGTAAAAGTGTGACAAAAATTTAATTGTTTAAGATTGGCCTGACCGAGAGGTGTCCAAAATTGTATAAGCCTGACCGACAGATTACCAAATCGGTCACAAATTTGTTTCGGTTACCAAAATTTTGGTAACAGATTGACACCACTAATTTTTACCATGCAACGCCATAGGCCTAATATTACGATTTGACATTATTGGTAGGGCCCTGGCCCTACCAGGCCTATACAAAATGGCACCCATGCCCACGGAGGCGGAAGGTAACTACGTCAGACTATGAGCGAAACGGAACCTAAGCCGCTGTCCCTCTATAATCAACCACATGGCACCAACCAAGATGCACCTGATCATGCATGTGTTGTCACTTGTCAGACAGTCTGCCATGATACTTTTACATTCAGCAGCGCATCTGATGCAGCCTGCAGCCTCACTCCATTCCATTCAGCAGCGCATCTCCTGAAGCCTGCAGCCTCACTTGGGAGCTGACGCTCCCACCACTGCACAGTGGGCGTAAAAGGGGATTTAGCCTCGCGAAACCTATTAACCCCTATAACTTTTTTACCTTACAACATTTATCAACCAGTGAAACATCATTAGAAAGCCAATTAATCAAGGAATGCATTACGTTAAATAGCGGATATGTTGCAGGGCATTTGTAACGCGGGAATTGCTTGCAAGTTGCAATACAGAACATTAGGATTACAATTTGGATCTCCTCGGATCTCCGGCATTACTGGACCGATTTTACCAATTCAAACGGCATTCGATGCACTTGAAAATGTGTGGGGGGAAACCTAATATTGTTGACCTCAGGGTCACCGATGACGTCACAGGTCACGTCAAAGACACAATGTTTGACCGTGTCATAAAGGTCTCGGTGGATGGAATTGTCGCGCAAAATTGCGATAAAGCATAAGCAGTCAATAAATCGGTACGATTCGTGTGTCTGACACTTCTAAGTACCATTCTAAACTTTGTATGACCTTCGGTCAGGTCAAGGTCATCCGAGGTCACGAGGTCAAACTGCCGATTACGGTAATTAGGCGTTGTAACACATGTTCATGGGTTCATTTTTCGTCTCGAACCCGAAAAATGACCCCATAACATTGTTTATTCCATAGAAATAGAAGTAAAAAGCAAAAACGTAAATGCATTTTTGGTAATGCATTTTTTATGCATGGTAATGCTGTGAGAGGTGGTCGATTTTTGTCTTTGAAAGGTCATAAGTAAAGTATTTTTGACGATATTGACTTCAAATTTGGCACACATATTCACTGGACACGTCTCGTTCACATATATTCCAGTGTTGGATAACTGATTTGTGTGGAAAATATTGCAAAAACTATATTTTTGGGTCTTTGTATTTCTCAAACTTTTGAATTTCAATAAAATCGAAAATCCGAGATTGTAGTCTGATAGCCAAGTCTATTCTCAGTCATTTGGTATATAATAATTGAATTTGTCTTAAAAAATGTACTTTTGACAGCGTCTTTTGCAAACCCTTATTTTCAACAAAAACCGTAGAACATGACGTCACTCTGACGTCATTCCCGGTTGACCTATCATAAGCTAATCTTTTTCCTTCGGCAAACATGTGTAAAATTAATGTGAGAGAGGGAATTGAAAGTTTGGTGACGATACCGGTGTTGGTTTAGGAGATATCGCAAAATAACGGGGGGGGGATAGCCCCCCCCCCCAAAAAAAAATTAACTCGCGGGTTAATATGATTTTGCAACACTAATAATTTTAATAGCGTGCAATAATGACGTTTTTGAGGTATCCAGAAAACGTTTTCGGCAGCGTTCGAAACGTTTCGCTTGTTTGCTGACTCGCCTTTGCTGACTTGTTTAATGTTTGCTATGTTTATATTTGTTTGCCATGTTGAGAGATCGTATATTTTCACACAAATTATGCAAATTTGCCATCATAAATGTATTCCTGCTTTGAATTAGGGTTAGACTTTTCCACATCAGGGAAATGTGGTCAGAACTTGAAAGATAAGTATCTGTTGTAGAACTTGGGGCACGACTCTAATGGCTATCCCCAGTATAAATCCCAACATTTTGCTCTTGGTGTATCCTCTGGATGTATAAGACAAATACATGAAATTAGTACATATATGCTACAAGCACAACTACTGAATGCGCAATGCATTGTACCATATTGTATATTGGTCTCCCGATGGCCAATCGTCTCAGATAAACGCATTAATATTATTCGAAACGTCTAGGTATATTTGACAACTCGGTTCCGGTAAGCTTGGACACAAGTCATTGTTTGCATGTCCTTAGATAATTGATGCTTCGGCAGACGTACATTTTACCCTATGTATTATTCACGCATGTATACTTTATGGAAATATTCCAGGTAGAGGCAGACCTTGTTCATGAACCTTACATTTATTTAATTCTTCACACATTTCACAGCACTATGACGAGTTACAGCTAGTCACTATCACTGCTGCTGTGACGCTCTGCTGTGATGTTGTGCCAGTCTGTCCACCAACCAATGAGGACGCTTCTAATCCGCTGTAGTTTGGTGGTGGTTTTATATCATCGTTAAAATAAAAACCTTCAAATGCGAGCTTAGATCATATACCATGCGCTGGGTTCCTACACCCGGGCGCTCAAGTAAATACGGAAACTTCTTGCAAAATGCTACATAAAAGGCTAAGGCGCAAGTTTGTGCAACTTTTTCAAGCTTGACCCGTTATATAAGATCTCAGTGCACATCCTGTTGCTAGTTTTGATTCGCTACCTGATGATACTTATTATATCGGCACTATCGAATTTAATTATATTAATTTTAGGCATCAACAGAGAAAGGCGATATATCTAATATTTATTTGGTTTATTGATTTGCTCAATCTTCTAGATCTAACTATCATATGCACGACAACATATCATTACATCACACTATAACACACTAGGTGCGGAAAATGCAAGCATATTGCCTCATCATCACATTTGCCAGAACGTTTAAATCGCCCGTGAATGATGAGTTTTTAAAGGTGATGTGAGCTCTTGTGTTTAAAGTCCCATTCCTTTACGAAAAAAGCATCGAATGATCAAATCAATGTGATCTTGGTGATCAATGGACATTTTGCAGTCAATTGATATACATTTTGTTATCACAATCGGTAATTTATTTTTGGAGTTCCGCGAGGCTAGACCGGCCGGAACGCCCACTGTGCACTGGTAGTGTTTCGAAGAATTACTACAACATATAGACATGCAATCATTTGCTATGACTTGAGTCAAATGTTGGAGCGCATTGCAATAAACCAAAATACAACGTTAGCATACGTTACCGTACACCTCCCTTCAAAAGTTGATCGGACGACTAGGACTTCAACAAAGGGAATACACACAAGAAAGCATGCTTTCATATCTCCCTTCCTCATAAACGTTGCAACGTCATTGGTTATGTTTTTTTTTGTTCTTGGCCCACTGATCTGTTTAGTTCTTGGCCCCGAAGTATATAAGGAAGTGAGAACACAAAGGACGTATGGGTCCCAAGTTCGAGAGCCGGTTTTGCTTCCTGCGCTAGTGAGACCGAGGTCAGAGTTCTTATAGGTGTACGGAGAGCGAAGATAGTGTGTAACTAGGAGAAGGGAATCAGCGGTTCTCCGGTATAGCAAATTCCGTTGAGTAACTTTAGGGAGTGAAATTCATACTGTCACCGAACAGCGGGCCAGCCGAATTAAATCGCACGCCTGCCATGTGGACCAGACGAACTTGTGTCCCGAAAAATCATACGCAGTCCAAAATGCGCTCTCTTTTTGATCCCTTGCTTGCTCCTGTTCGACCCTTTACCAAAGACGGCCAAACAACACCGAGCGTGAGATACCCATGGGACATAGAAGAGCTAATCCACCTAAGCATTAGTTTTGAGAAATTATTTTCTAGTAAGCAGTCAAACCATAAACCTTGATTTGTCAAAAAGCCCTCACTGTACCGAATTACAGCGCGTTTCCTCATTCCTGATTTGCGCTGAGTGTACGTACACCAGGAAGAACTGTGCGGAGTCCTGCGGCCGCGGTGTACCGGCGCTGCACTGTGAGGCGCAGTTGGCAGCCCTGATAGCGGTGTTATCGCGAGCTACGGCGCCGACACCGCGTCACATCGCGACATACGGACACGACACTGGCGGCACGGGGCACGGACGCGGCAGTCGGGCGTCGGCGACAAGACTCGCCGGGCTGAGAACCCTGCCGAGAACTCTGCCGAGAACTCTGCTGGGAACTCTGCTGAGGACACTGCGGAGAGCACTGCCAGGGCACCCCCGGGACAGTGACAGGTGATACACCTCCTTCTCCAGTGTCCTTTTGGTTTCTTGACAGGGCCAACTCGATATCGGCCGAGGTATGACAGTTCGGCTGTTGTTGGTTCGCTGTTTTATCTGATAAACCCGAAACTCGCAGATGAATGCGTTTCAAATTATGCAAAATGTGCTTGTAGTATGGGTTTGAGCTTTTACATCTTAAAACTTGAAGTAATTAATGTGTTCAATTATTTGGCGTTGATTTTTACCACATGACTTTTCCAATGTATGAACTAACATCAGTAATGTTATCAACCTCATACCATGAACTTGAAGAATATTTATTACCGATTTTTAATTCCTTCTAATTTTACGGATGCGGTATTAAGCATATGCACAAATCCTATCGTAAAGAAAAACACTCTTGGTACTGTGGGGAAAATTATGAGCTAAAATATCGTTCCTGTATTTGTTTCAGATAATGCGGTTCATTCTACTAGCGGCGCTCGCCGCTGCGGCATCGTCTGCCGCCGTTGAAAGTAAGTCATCCTCTGCCCCGCTAAACAGCCTTGCTGTATCTGTATTCGGAATTTGCATGTCGTACTGGAGTCCGTACCAACTGCAATCACTGCGGACGATATGGAAGCACAAATATATCACGCCTCGGACAAAGCCGTCAGCACTCAGCAATGTCGCCATCTTGGGTAGGCAACACCGTATAATCCTGTCCCTGGTGCAGTGGCGGATCTACGGTTGGGCAAAATGGGCAATTGCCTCCCCCCACCAACGAAATATCGCTAGGCAAACGTATGTTTTTGCCCCTCCCCCCCCCCCCCACCGACCCGTGAGGTTGAGATTTTTGTCCCGGTAAGTCGTGATTTACGCCCCCCCTCCCCCGCTCAACAGTGGTGTCGCCACGGTTTCGGAACTTTTACGCGGACACATGTCATCGACAGTGGCGTACCCAGGATTCACTATAGGAGGGGGCAATTTTTGCTCGGGGGGGGGCATAAGGTACCCCGCAAAAAAAAAATCACCGGATTTGGCCCACTATATGCTTAGAAGGGCATATCTTGAGAGAAAGAAAAAAAAACTAGAAAGAACAAAAAAACATTCATTTTTTTACCAAAGGGGGCACGTACGGACCTTCGGGGAGGGGAATTGCCCCCCCCCCCCCCCCTTGGGTACGCCTATGGTCATCGAACACCTGCGGGTAGGCGGCATAGGACATCGATTCCCATCTATGAAATTCTTACGAAGATTCCAAGTTTTTTTTCGCAAGAATTTTCTTAAATCGGTATTATACCATCTCTCGAGTAAGTGGCCGAAATTCTGCAGTTGACACACGACCTAAACTTGCTCTTCCCTATAGAAAATAGCTTGCAGCTATTGGCTTTTAGTCCCCTTAGAAATATATGAAAGAGATGGGAATCCCCAAATTCGCAACATGTCGGCAGAGTTGAAAACTTTCGTAAGTAGTGAGATGGTATTCCCAAATGAACGACTTACGAAGAAAATAATTCGTAAGACAGCATGGGAATCCGGCCTCTGGTTAACTGACCTGATAAGATCCGATAAAAAAAAATCACGCCATGAACGTAATTGGCACCCAAGCATCTGTGCCAAAATTATACGGCTACCGTTTGCGTGCTACCGTTTTTCCCCTAACTCCAAAAAAAAACTTAGGAGGCGTCCAAACGCCCCACCCCAGCCCGCCGCGGGTTAAAGGAAATAGTTCACCTTCAATATGGGGTTTTGAACTGAAATAGCAGTTTTGTAGCCCGTGTTGAGAAATCATTATCTTCAACTTTTCTTGGCTGAAAAGACTCTCCAGCCGAAGATATTTGACTTCTTGGCGAAGGAATGCGGCGCATATATGATATACCGTACCGTCTGAAAGTGCCAGCACTCCATGGAGGATGCGCAGACCAATAACGCACACCATACAATTGATAATTTACGACCTTCTGTCCTGAATTGGCGCGAAGTAGGACCATTTTTGAAAAGAAAAAAAGAAACTATTAAAAAACATAATAAAATCGTGTTCTGACAATTTTCCGAAGGTTAACTATTTCCTTTAAGAAAGCCATAGGTCTATAAAAGCATCACTAAGTGTGCAATTGATGTCAGGTCACGGTCAGGTCAAATGTCAAAATCGACATACATACATGAGTTTATAGGCTATATTTCCCATCATAAGCCTTCGATTGCGATCATTATTTCCCAAAAGTGCTCTGGAAGGCATAATATATATCCCGCTTAAGCAAAAGTGAGACTGCAAGCGAAAGTCAAGGTCAAAGTCAGATCACAAAAGGTCAATATGCGGCATGCGCCAAAGATCTACGAGTCACACGATGCATGTTTTATGAATTATGTATTATTTTATGAATTATCCCATCCTGAATCTTCGTAGAATTCGATAGTGATAGTGATTTTACCACCCGACCTCATGTAAGAGCCGATAAATTACCGAGTACCGATAAATTCTTACTTAAGTGAAATTGTCAAGTTAAGTGAAGTCAAGGTCAGGTCACAAAGAAAATCTAAAGAAAAGGTATATTTCTGGACAAATTTTGCCTGAGAAATACAGTGATGTTTATTTGTTCGTATCTGACCATTACAGATAAAAAGAACGCAATTTAAAAATGTGTCATTAGTTAGGTACTCATACTTTGGAGCCATGAGTCAGCCAAAAATGGTGTTAATATTTGAAACTTAGTTTTGGAATCGTCCGTATGTGCTGCTCCAACATATATCCCGTTATATATATATATATATATATATATATATATATATATATATATATATATATATATATATATATATATATATATATATATATATATTGAACATGTCTTTTTTAGTTGAACATTATATTTCTGTAGTTTGTGGGGTTACAAATACAATTGTAAAACAAATAATCCTAGTTAGCCATTTTGTAGCCACTGCAATTTGTAAAAAAAAGTTGTTCAAAATGATCATTTGTGCTAATAATATATTATTTTAAACAAAAGAAAAAACAAACTATTCTACGCGTACTATTCTAACGCAAACTATTCTAATTCACTGCAATTTGCTATATTTTACTCTTTCATAATTGTAGTTTGCTCAAGGTTTAGACTTTGCACAATGTGTTGAAGTTAAAGGGAAATAATGACCTTTTCCCACAAAAATGGAGTTAGCACTTGAAATCGGCAGACCAGGCCAAAATATGATGTAAATGCATCACATTTTGCATATACAAATTACTTCAGAGATATTCCGAGCTAAACTTGATAAGCGTTCCACACTTCTAACGACCGGTACTTACAAGTTACTTTTCGGTTTCCATCGAACTCCGGGCTTGTTCCGTATTGCTTTTTACACAATGGTGTGGACAATATATTTTGCGTTCTGCTTGGTGTGATTATATGCCCACACATCATTTACAATTAACAAACAATACAAAAACTGGCAATTAAATCGGAAGCTCATCGATGCACGTCGACGGCGACCTATTTAGTGTTTGCGATGTGTTTATAAGTGCCCATTCAACAACGTTGAACAGATTGACACAAAAGCACCAGATGTGTCGCTTTCCAATAGTGGAGGGAAAATACCGACCATGAGTTTCCCAAACTTCCAATTTTGAATTAGGGAATAATTGTATTTAATTCTTAAATTTAGATCACATCATTTTAATACCATAACGGTAGCCAAAGAAACTGTTGCTAACAAAATCAAAAGGTCATTATTTTCCTTTAAGCTTATTTTATCGTTAAAGTGGCGTGTAGAAACGTTACTAAATGTCCTAGATCTCAAAAGTTTCGACGAAATTTCTTCATTTTCGCACAAAAGCCGTGGAATTGATGTAGGAGAACGTACCAAAAGTTGCACGATGATAACGTTATTCGATTTTGAGTAATTACGAATGTTCGTAAAGGAGGGCTAATATTTGCCTGCCAGTCAATTAAAATAATATTTACAGTGGCTCTCTTAATGTCACATAGTTGCCCTCTAGTCTCCTGTCTAGTCGTTGGGCCTCCGAGGGCCGGCGGTCGATATGAAAGTGGCATCGCCAGCCAGAAGAGAGCCCCCATGCCGGCCTGAGAGGATGTTAAGCCGTTAAGAAATTACCCCAGCGTCTTTGAGAGGACCATCGATTGACCAACAGAGGACCCCCGGTCGATTCGAGAGGGTATTTTAGGGCCTGATGGGGTTATTATCAGTCGTAATGAGTCTTATTTCGGTCTAATAGGGCCCCTGTCAGGCTTCAGAGGGCCCTCGGTGTGTGTGAAAGGGATCTAAGAGGGCATTATTCAGACCTGAGAGGGTCGTATGGAGTATGCCGGGGTCTGTCTTAAAGGGCCCTCGGCCGATCTGATGAGGCACGCAGCTGACCTACAACAAGCGATACAAAAGTTTTTTTTTAGATGGAATTGGAGTTATGAGGCTGGCATTGTAGTTTCGGTATTCCATTTGCCGCTCCAACTTTAAATATAATGAAAGCTACACCGTCTGATCATCGCCACCGTTCTCCCCTCTGGAGCCCAGGTGGGCCAGAAGGGCCCACCGAAGCTCCATGGAGCTGGTTTTGCAGCGCCCTGGCTACATACCTGCATAACATAACTATCACCGCAGTCACTTTCCTGTTTGTCATTAGCACTCATTGGCAAACAATTGTCGATTCAAATCACACAAAAAGTTTCGGTTCTTTGGACACGGTGTGCCTGGTGTACGTGTCTGGCAAGTCACCGTATCTAGGATATTTTATCAAGAAATCGTCAATTTTCTAGCACCATTAAATTAAGAGAATAATTCCTACCATATTTATTTTCGAAACTTACCAGATAGATAAATAATTGTGAGATAAATTGTGAGCTAAAAATATTTCCCCATTGTGCTCCTTTAAATAGTTCCTTAAACGTGCACGGCCAGTACGTACACATTTGTGGAGATCTGTCAACTTGTACGGACACTGTCCGTAGTGGTGGCGACGCCTATGCCGCTCAACAATTTTTCGCTGACGTCTTCCCAGTCGGCAGTCACCCAACATCTTTTACGCTCCACCCCCCCCCCCCTCCCCTCCCGCTCAACGACTCTTCCCGCTTACAACCCGACAACCCCCCCCCCCCCACTCAACAACTTTTCGCCGAGGAAACGCGGAGCGAAATTTTTGCCCCCCCCCCAAAAAAAAACTCGAAATCCGACACTGCCCTGTTGGCAGCACTGTATATTATGTTATCTTGGTGACCGGCAGGTGGCAGCAGCACGCCCTACATGGCCGTCTGCTACTATGGCACCTGGGCTGTGTACCGGCCGGGACTGGGCAAGTTCGACGTTGAAGACTTCGACCCGTACCTCTGCACGCACGGCATCTATGGGTTCGCCGGACTGGACGGGGGCTCGAACAAAATCAAATCACTCGACCCCTGGAACGACCTGGCCGACAACTGGGGCAAGGGTAAGCCTTCCACCAAAACGAATCAATGTATACAAGGTGGTTTTCTATTCATTGGTGATCCTGATGACGCTTTTGGAAATTTCCTCCCCCAGCCATGATTATGCATTTAGTTCTAACACAAACATGAACAGAGCATCAGTGCACCCATTCACTGAAGAGAAAGCGCTTTCTTTACAGTGAATGGCTGCACTTACAGGTAAAAGAATGTGCTTTAGTTTTAGCAAAAACATTACGGGTTTTCGCAATAAATTTGGTTAACACTGTTTTATCACAGATACCTAAGCGTGCTATCAAATGAATTTGTATTTCACTGCTCATGTTTTTAACTCCTTCCGATTTCTGTATTTGCAATGCAGACTTCAGCCAGTGAATGATCGCCTATTACCGCTTGCCAACCCCTTTACTTTGTTCACTCTGATGACTGATGTTTGTGTTTATCATTGCCAACAGGAGGATTCATCCGTTTCACAAATCTGAAGAAGCTTAATCCCAACATGAAGGCGATCTTGGCGATCGGAGGATGGAACGAGGGCTCCAAAAAATACTCTGCGGTAGGTAATGAGCGGCGTTTAAGCGCAATTGGTATCGTTCGAGATGATGGATTGTAATCAAATCAACAGCTCATTAAACCAGATATTTTTATGAACATTAAATCAGCAATGCAAAGTGTTTCGTGTTACATGTTTCGTGTGAAAGTGACCTGTGTTTTTACCTATAAAATAACCACACTGAAGTAGCAGCATAAAGTAGCTGAGTTCATAAATGCCTAGCACGTCACTCGTCAGAGACGCACCGTGAACGTAAGTGTATCTGGGATCCTGGGTTTACAAGTGCCGATTGTTTCACCACAGATGGCGGCGAGCGCGTCCAAGCGAGCGACGTTCGTCCAGAGCTGTATCGAGTTCCTGAAGACGTACAACTTTGACGGCCTGGATATGGACTGGGAGTACCCTGCCGAGAGGGGTGGAGAGCCAATCGACAAGGTATGACAGCGTACCGATGCACAACTATCAAAAATGTCATTGACCGGTGCCACATCGATTACATTTTTATTTCTGCTGATATTGACGAATTATGTCACTGTCATTGTACCTTCTAGGCAGTTACTGCACACTTCGCAACTACTTTATGAATGCTCTTTTCCACCAAGTCGAACGCAGACTTGCTGGTCGCCTTTATGAACGCATTTTATAGTCAGTTGTGAATCAATCAAACTCGAATTGCATGACAGTTCAACGGGATACAAATTATAGGATTGTTGGTTAATTTCACTATCCAATCACCAATAGCCTCCTTTTCGAAACTCCAAGACTCCCGAACCTCCGTGACTGTTCTGCTGCAGGACGACTATGCCGCGCTGATTAAGGAGCTGAAGCTGGCGTTTGAGCCCGAGGGACTGCTGCTGTCTGCGGCCGTCGCCCCCGGCAGGAACACAATCGACGACTCGTACATCCTGAGAGAAATGGCAAAGTGAGGGCTGCTACATGATGTGTGCATGTATGTTCATTTGCGTTTGCGCATGAAACGCACATGGTAATTGTAGCGCGAACAACGCAAGGGATAGCAATAACGCGCTTGTGTGTGTGTTAAGCTTGATGGATTCTGCCAGTATGGCAAGCAGCTTGACTGCATGAGAGTTGTTACTTGATATTCAGGCTGGCAGTAGTACCATGCCAACAAGGTCAGATTTAACCCAAGAACTTATCTCGAAGAAAACCACCGCAGCAACACCATAGCTACCGCTCTCTTCACTCGAGCTGCAGAGCTTGGCTTATTTGGCTGCTTTATTACACTGCTACCCGATGCTCATCCGTTCCTGCTCTCGCAGATACCTGGACATCTTCAATGTGATGGCCTACGACTACCACGGCGCGTTCGACCCGTTCACCGGGCACGTGTCGCCGCTTTACCTCTCCCCGCTGGACCTGCTGCCCGAGCATGAGGCGTACCAATACTTCAGCGTGGTGAGTTACACCAATACACACCAATACCAATACCCTTCAAACTGCTTCAAATCATGACTTTTTAGATATTTGTAAAATCGTTGAAGAGTTCACTGTGGGGTACTTCCCAATAAAATTTACTACGTAACATTAACAGTCACTTTCCATGTGCGATCTAAGAAGTCCAAGTAGCCATTTCCGCTCGCCATCATCGTAAACCACCCACGTGCCCACAGAACTACACCATCAACTACTACATCGATAACGGCGTACCCAGGGAGAAGATAGCCATGGGCATCCCGCTGTACGGCCGCGGCTTCACGCTCTCCGACCCGAAACAGCACGGCCTGTACGCGCCCATGAGCGGTCCGATGCCGCAGTGCCCCTACACCCGCGCGGCTGGCACCTGCGGCTTCAATGAGGTGGGTCACGGTCGCAGCCCGGAGTCAGCGGAAAATTGGATGTAAAAGAGGAGGAAAGTCAAACAGCGGATCGCAGTCACAGGGGGCCACATGGCCAGAGGTCCTGAGGTCACCAGTTAGCAGAATGCGGCGACTGTGGTCGCGTGTCTCAGAGGTCACGGGAGTGAGGTAAAAAAGTATCCCTGATATTCTGTACTTAACTGAGAACAATAAACTCGTCTCATCATTTACGCCCTATTTCACAACAAAGACGATTGTATTTTATTTCAGCGTTTAGGCAATAGGAACGGAGGAATTCTCATAGGGCCATATTTCCACATATTGCGTATGCGACCTGCCCCTGTATCTCAATCCGTTGCAGATCTGCGTCTACCTGAGCGAAGGCGGTTGGACGTCGGAGCGCGATTCCGACCAGAAGGCCATCTACAGCTACACGGACCGACTGTGGGTGGGATACGACGACCTCAAGGCCATCAACCTCAAGGTAACGTGCCGAAAGACCTACAATCCATCAACCTCAAGGAAAACCGAGGAAAGACCTGCAGTCCATCAACCTCAAGGTATCTTGCCGAAAGACCTGCAGTCATCAACCTCAAGGTAGATGATATTTGGGGTTTAGGGCGCGCCGCAACCTCAAGATAATGCAAGGAAAGCTCTTCAGCGCGCCAACTTCAAGGTAACGCGAGGAAAGACCTGCATACCGTCAACCTCGGCAGAGGTAAAACAAACTTTTCGATTTTGCAATGTGACCTGAGACACAAATCGTTCGTGGAAGAGGTCAAAATGATACACAAATGCCGAGTAATAGATTCGTGTCACTTGAAATGAAACGGTGCATGCAGAGTGAAACAAATGTGTTCCGCATTTCTAACTAACCCACCAGCGAGAGACGGTGTGGTATCCATATCCACCACATATCAAAAACCTGGTCTACTGTTTCACCAAACCACCCAGTGCAATGGTTGGCGGAACTGGGCCAAAGTTTTGCCCAGTTCGAAGGTTCGCGATCGCAAGATCGCTGCGATGCGTCGCGACGCACGATAAGCCAAAGGAAGTGTGTATAGTTGCATGATGTT
This sequence comes from Chirona hameri, assembly GCA_036785665.1. Taxonomy (NCBI): domain Eukaryota; kingdom Metazoa; phylum Arthropoda; class Thecostraca; order Balanomorpha; family Balanidae; genus Chirona; species Chirona hameri. Next base: position 154,245 of record JAXIVJ010000232.1, on the reverse strand, counting down.
CACGTTCACATTCGCATGCACATTCGTTTACACCATAGATCACGTTGAGAACTTGCACACAGATAGATATTGACCAGCTGAGTACAAAATCACCATATGTAAGCGGTACACTTAACCATTTTTGAGTTATACACGTTTACCAAAAACAAAAACAATAACAACAATTGACACCATATATCACGCTCAAAAAATGTAAAAAGGTAGAAATCGAGACGCTGATTTGAAGAAAAAACAATAATATATAAGAGGTACAACAAACCGTTTTTGACTAATTTCAAAATTTCGAAAATTTTGGTTGGCACCATAGATCACGCTGAAAATACCCATACAAATAGATATCGACGCTCTGAATTCTAAAATCATAATATCTAAGGAGTAAAACAAACAGTTTTTTAGTTATGCCAATTTCAAAATTTCGAAAATTTTGGTTGACACCATAGATCACATGCTGCCATAGATGGCTGCAAATAACCATAAAGATAGATCTCGACGCCCTGATTCTGAAAATCATAATATTTAAGAGGTACAACGTATCGTTTTTGTGCATGCACATCCACATATAAATTCAATACCATAGATCACGCTGAAATAAAAAATATTTACATATCTGGAAGTGCTTACTACAAATGTGATCAACACTACGAACAATTATTTTTTAAGTTATAATATTGTCAAAATTTCAAAATTTTAATAAAAGTTTAGTTAACATCACAGATCACGCTGAAAATTGCAATACAGATTGAAATCGGCATACTAATACCAAAATCATAATATCTAAGAGGTACACAAACTCTTTTTGAGTTATACCAATTTCAAAATTTCGAACATTTGGTTTACACCATAGATCGAAAATAACTACACAGATAGAGCTTGACGCGCTGATTCTGAAAATAATAATATCAAAGAGGTACAATAAATAACTTTTCAGCTATACCAATTTCAAAATTGCAAATTTTAGTTAACACCATGGATCACGCTGAAAATAAACATACCGATATATATCGACGTGTTGCTTCCGGAAATTGCAATATCTAAGAGGTACAATACACCGTTTATGATTTAAGACAATTTAAACACGCAAACAATTACATTGACACCATAGATAACGCTAAAATAAGTACATATAGATATATTCCAACATGCTGATTCCAAAAATCATAATGACTAAGAGGTACAACGAACCGTTTTGTACATGCACATTCATATATACATTCAACGATACCATAGATCACGCTGAAATAAAAATATTTACAGATCTGGAAGTGCCTACTAGAAATATGATCAAAACTAAGAACAACAATTCTTTTTTAAGTTATAATATGTTCACAATTTTCATATTTTAATAAAAATGTTAATTAACACCACAGATCACGCTATAAATAGCCATACAGATAAAACTCGGCACGCTGATTCCGAAAATCATAATATCTAGGAGGTACATCAAACTGTTTTGAGTTATCTTAATTTCACAATTTCAAAAAGTTTGGTTGACACCATTGATCACGCTGAAAATAACTACACAGATAGACCTTGACGCACTGATTCTAAAAATCATCCCTATTATAAAAGCAGTATTGTCGACGCGCTCAGGCTTAGCCTATTGTCGACTTTGCTCAGGCTTGGCATATTGTCGACTTTGCTCAGGTTTGGCCTATTGTCGACTTTCTTCAACACTACGCCTATGGACATTCCTGCTGACGCCGCTTGCCTCACCTGTTGTCTGTTTCTATAATCTGAATAGCTCAGGGACTAAGGCACTTGGAGCGTCGTGACAAAAAACAGTCGACGAAAGAGGTGGCTCTCTATCTGAAACTTTGGGTCCCATCATCGTCGGTTGCGTCGTTTGTGCGTGGCGTTGCGTGCAAAAACGGCTGACTCCTCCATTGACAATACACTACTTATCGAAAACGCCGTGTACGAAATTATCGACCAAACATTGTTGCATACCTGGCTGATATTTCGGCAACCAAAAGTCGCACCGACAAGCCCAAAACACAGATGTGCAGAGGAAGAAGCGACACACAAAATGCACTGTCGGTCCATCTGCGGCGCGTTGCATGTGCAAAGTTAATCGCTAAAAAGCTGCAATTTAACTTTTATCAAGTCTTTCACGATTCAAATCAGTGCTCGGAACCAATGGGACGTGAAGTGATGAAACTTTGCCAATGTGTAGGCCTATGTACCGTCTCTAAACTGCATGTACAAATTAACGTTCTAAAGAATATTTCACTTTTAAAATCCACCTGTAACATACCCATTACCAGATTTTTTCAACGTCAATTTTGCAAGCCGCCGTACCGTCAACAACCAAACTGAGCTAAGCGATACACATCACATGGCTGGAAAGCGCACTAAAAATCATATAATACCCACCCAAAATTGCTTCATATATACATACATGAAGTCTTTAATGCCAACAACTGACACTGAAAACACGCTGCCCGCTGCAAATCACTGTTGCCCCGGCCAGCTGCCGCCACCGGCCCCACCGCCTGGCGCCACCCTGGCGGCCGAGGCTAGGAACTGCTTATGTTCGACCAATCAGAGAGTATATCACCGGCCGGCGTCAGTTGGCGGCAAGGCTATATAAGTCGGCGGCATGTCAGTCGGCGGCAGTCAAGGCCATATAGACTAGGTAGACCCGTCCGGGGTAGGCAGCGAAATGCGTGATGTCACGGGCACGTGACGTCACACGCTCCCTATTCAAATAGTGTTAAATCGGCCTACTTTCGCGTCCTACCATTTGCATACCTTAGGTGCCAGAGGGATCAATTGAGCACTAAATGATAGATTGAAACGTCCTATACAGCTCGCTTTTGGGACATTTTCTCCTAAATTGCAAGGATGAGCCGCTAGACGATGTCAAAGCGAGGCATGCAACCGAGCGAGGCCCATGCCCATATAAGGCAATGTTTGGATTTTGGCCACGGGGAACTGTCGCTGGATGCTGTTTTTGGTTGAAGTGCCAATTTTGTATTATTTCACCTGGTTGTTGATGAAGTAAGGTGACTTGAGGGTACTTTGCAGTAGTATATATCAGGTGAAAGTATTTTTACATCTGGATTACACTTGTTTCATCTACAATTATGTTGAAGATCGTTGAGTGACGAATGCGCCACCATAAATAAACATGGCGGCCGCGCCGGTCGAAGGCGTAATTCTTTTGGTAGACCGAGAAGTGCCACGAGACGGTCTACGAAAGGAAATACGCTTCTCCCGATTCGGGCACCCCATTGGTGGAAATCGAGCTGGAAAGTGACGCCATGGGACAGGGTAGACACGTTACGGAGATAGCCATGACAACCCCCTGGGCGGCAGTCGACAGTCGCCTCCAGTCGGTCGAGGTTGTGTCACGCCCGCCCGGCACCGCGACCGGCTATGGTCGGGCCGGCGGCCGGCCAGAACACAGGCGACTGTGGTCTCTTGGACTGTGGTCTCTTGGACTGTGGTCTCTGAAAACTGTATCAAATGGTGAGGCATTCGCCGCCGCCGCCGCCGCAAACACACACTGTATCGACACAAACGCCTCGACTATCATCAGCAGATGACACTCTTAGTGGTAGAGTGCCAGACTTTGGCGCGGAGCGACCTGGTTCGAATCCCGGCGACGGCGCGTTGCTTTTTTCGTTACAAACGAATCTTAGGCCGACCTGATCGGATTGAATTCGACACGCCCTGACACGCCCCGACACCGCCCCGACACCGCCCCGACACCGCCCCGACACCACCCCAACACTGCCCCCACACGACACCGATCTTAGGCAGACCTGATCGGATTGAATTGGACGCGCCCGCCACGCCCGACACGTTCCGACACGCCCCGCCACCGCCCCCCCCCCCCGACAGCCCACACCCGCACCTGCCCGTCCACGCCCCCTCCCGCCCCCGCCCACGCTCTCCCACATCCACCACACCCGCACCCACATCCACCACACCCCAACACACCCACCCACACACACACCCACACCCACCACACCCACACCCACCACACCACACACACCACACACACCACATCCACCACATCCACCACATCCACCACATCCACCACATCCACCACATCCACCACATCCACCACATCCACCACATCCACCACACCCCCCACACCCACCACACCCACGCCCACTACACCCACGCCCACCAAACCCACGTTCACACTTACCACACCCACACGCACCACACCCACGCACCGAAACACGCCACACACCACACCCGCACCCACACCTACACACCACTGGCGGGCTATATAAATTTGCTGGCTATATAAATTGCTGGCCATATAAATGGCAGGCCATGTACATTACACCCATCTATTAATATATAAGAGGTACAACAAATAGTTTTTTGAATTATGCCTATTTCAAAATTTCAAAATGTTAGTTAACACCATAGACCAGTAAAACGCCTTTTTGGGCGATGACCGAGCGGGCGCGCTCTGGTAAAGCTAAAACAGGTTTGAAATATGAAACGGTACGGGAGCACACTTGGTAGTAACACATAGGCCTTTTAGTCCTCCATACAAATTGCCAGGCCCTCATGCATGCCAAGATAAAAATTAAGTTTTATTAAATTGTTCATGATCTCCTTTCTCCAATCCGCCAAAAGGGAGTACGTCGTGAGCGCTGCATGTTTCAGCGTATACAAAACACGAATGCTTAGATTAATAATGCCATTTTTGATCAATAATGATTTTGGTTCATTTCGACGTTTGCGTGTGCCACGCGCTGTAGTACCACCCCTATCAGAACGCACTATACGAAAATCAAAATTGATTTGATGGTCCTATCCAATGGTGAAATCCCGATCTCAATCGGAGCAGTGGTTGCAAAGTTATTAGCTTCCGAAAAGCGACTGTACGGCCGTGTCGGGCCGGTTCGTGCCGGGTCAAATACAAATTTGTCTAGTAAGTTGACGAGAAACCTCACGGGCGCTTCGCGCCCGCTCGATAATCAAGCTGAAAATAACCATACCGAAAGATCTCGACGCGCTGATTTCGGCAATAATAATATCTTAGAGGTACAATACGCCGTTTATGATTTATGACAATTTAAACATGCAAAAAATTGACACTATAGATAACACTATCTGTGGTGTTAATGAACATTTTATTAAATTGTGAAATTTTCAAAATATTATAATAAAACAAAGATGTTGTTCGCATATTTGTAGTAGGCACTTGATTGATTGTGCTTTAATTGATTGTGATTGATTGAGATTGTGCATGCACAAAAACGGTTCGTTGTACCTCTTAGTCATTATGATATTTGGAATCAGCATGTCGGAATATATTGTGTACATGTTTTTAGCGTTATCTATGGTGTCAATGTTATTTTGTGATTTTTAAATTGTCATAAATCATAAACGGTGTCTTGTACCTGTTAGATATGATTATTTCCGGAATCAGCGCTGCTAGCTATATCGGTATGGTTATTTTCAGCGTGATATATGGTGTTAACTAAAATTTTGCAATTGTGAAATTGGTATAACTGAAAACGATTTGTTGTACCTTAGATATTGTGATTTTTAGCATCAGCGCGTCAAGGTCTATCTGTGTAGTTATTTTCAGCGAGATATATGGTGTCAACACAAATTGAAATGTATGATAAAAACCATTAGGGTTGATGACCTTAACCTCGCTGTATAAAAACGTTAAATTACTGATCGACTATATCGATATTTCGGCCACAGGCCTTTGTCAAAATTACATATGAGTGAATACAATGTTTACATGAATGACAATGACACAAAATATGTGCATCGAATTCGTCGCCGAGTTTGAAACATTTTCAGGTAATTCTCGTGATCGCATTTTTCGCAACTACCTCTACGGGTCGTCGATTTTTCACTCCTTAGCTAATCATACATCAAGGTAAAGTCACAATCATACGCAAACAGACGCAATAAGCACACCTTTCTAATATAGGCACTTATACAACACATCACATTCCCCGCCCCCCCCCCCCTAATGTATGTACATTCATAAGCAAACGCAATCAAAACTGAAGTTCATACCCTACACTCTCTGAAGCTGAAGCTCATACACCATCACCACAAATCATACTATCCTCCTGCTTTCTATCCGATATACATACGACACAATCACATCCATAACTCTACACTGTTCTTTCAATGTAAGCACTATACCGCACGCATAATTGGAAACCTGCGACAACATAACGAAAATAGAAACATAAATTTATATCAAGCCAACAAACTCGGGCATTATTCTACATTCAACATCAGCTCATCCTAAGGACACAAAATACAATATTATTCGCAACATGTTTCATAGGGCATACAATAACTCATCTAACAAACAAAAGGAGGATAGAAGCATAGACAAAAGATGGAACCTTCTGTCAGAAAATGGGTACAATGAGGGGATTCTCAGGAGACTGTTAAGAGACGTTCAGCGATCTAGGATCAGGGCAGGCAGGGGGAGGGGCAAGAAAAGAAGTAAGGGGAGGGAGGACCGGTAAAAAGAAAAGGCGGATACAGGGGACGGTTTCCTAACCCTACCATATATAGATGAACAGCTCCTATGGAAAGTAAAACATGTCATTAAAAGGTCTAAATTCCGAGTACGTTTAGCCTGGAAAAACGACAACAAACTGAAAAAAATCACAAGTTAAATCTTCTATTTGTAAACCCAGCTGTCCAGGGGGCGCAGATGCCATCTTTGCAGGTCAGGCTTCAAAGGTGATTGCACCCAAAAAAACGTCGTATATTAGATCCGCTGTAAGCGATG
>JAXIVJ010000232.1:50000-122500 GCA_036785665.1 Chirona hameri | reverse complement strand
CTCTGTCTGGCTGTCTCTGTCTGGCTGTCTCTGTCTGGCTGTCTCTGTCTGGCTGTCTCTGTCTGGCTGTCTCTGTCTGGCTGTCTCTGTCTGGCTGTCTCTGTCTGGCTGTCTCTGTCTGGCTGTCTCTGTCTGGCTGTCTCTGTCTGGCTGTCTCTGTCTGGCTGTCTCTGTCTGGCTGTCTCTGTCTGGCTGTCTCTGTCTGGCTGTCTCTGTCTGGCTGTCTCTGTCTGGCTGTCTCTGTCTGGCTGGCTGGCTGGCTGGCTGGCTGGCTGGCTGGCTGGCTGGCTGGCTGGCTGGCTGGCTGGCTGGCTGGCTGGCTGGCTGGCTGGCTGGCTGGCTGGCTGGCTGGCTGGCTGGCTGGCTGGCTGGCTGGCTGGCTGGCTGGCTGGCTGGCTGGCTGGCTGGCTGGCTGGCTGGCTGGCTGGCTGGCTGGCTGGCTGGCTGGCTGGCTGGCTGGCTGGCTGGCTGGCTGGCTGGCTGGCTGGCTGGCTGGCTGGCTGGCTGGCTGGCTGGCTGGCTGGCTGGCTGGCTGGCTGGCTGGCTGGCTGGCTGGCTGGCTGGCTGGCTGGCTGGCTGGCTGGCTGGCTGGCTGGCTGGCTGGCTGGCTGGCTGGCTGGCTGGCTGGCTGGCTGTCTGTCTGTCTGTCTGTCTGTCTGTCTGTCTGTCTGTCTGTCTGTCTGTCTGTCTGTCTGTCTGTCTGTCTGTCTGTCTGTCTGTCTGTCTGTCTGTCTGTCTGTCTGTCTGTCTGTCTGTCTGTCTGTCTGTCTGTCTGTCTGTCTGTCTGTCTGTCTGTCTGTCTGTCTGTCTGTCTGTCTGTCTGTCTGTCTGTCTGTCTGTCTGTCTGTCTGTCTGTCTGTCTGTCTGTCTGTCTGTCTGTCTGTCTGTCTGTCTGTCTGTCTGTCTGTCTGTCTGTCTGTCTGTCTGTCTGTCTGTCTGTCTGTCTGTCTGTCTGTCTGTCTGTCTGTCTGTCTGTCTGTCTGTCTGTCTGTCTATATGTCTGTCTATATGTCTGTCTATCTGTCTAACTGTATGTCTATCCGGCACCGCCCAGTTTATTCAGTTTAAAAGTCCCAGTTAATTCACATGCTGAATTGGTGCGGATACCTCCATCCCGGAGATGCCAGCTAATCGTCCAGCGGAGCGGACGGGTTAGCACTAGTCATGCAACTACACACACTTAGCCAAAGGCACGTTTTTCGGCGGTGAGACGCGATGAGTCTCGAGACACGGCAGCCTTATTTGGGCGTGTCTAGACGTATTTTCGCCCGAGCACCCAGCGGTTGACGGCATCTGCCCCGTCCAGTTCTGCAGGCGCGGTTGCGACGCCAGCGACATCTGACCTGGGAAGCCCCGCCGGCGAAAATGTCTTATACATATACAAGCGTCAAGAAACGGGAGACACATTTGAGGCGACAAAAATTTGTCGTGAGACACAGCACACATTTTGTTTTACCTCTGATTACCTCAGGATAACGCGACGAAAGACCTGCAGCTCATCAACCTCAAGGTAACGCTCTGAACACTCTCGAGTCCGTCAACCTCAAAGTATCGTGCCGAAAAGGCCTGGAGTTCATCAACGTAAAGGTAGCGCGATTGAATACCTGCAGTCTATCAAACACAAGGTAACGCAAGGGAAGACCTCGATAAAGCCCAGAAAGTGGGTAAGATTGAAACGACCTTCCTCCCCACCCAGGTGGTTTCCTCTTCATTTTTGTTGGCTGGAAAGTTGGGCAAATCGACAAAGGAATGAGGACTGTGGATTGTTTCCAGGATTGTTTGACTGTGATTGCTTTTATTGACTCATAATATTCATTGCGATAACAGAAACGTCTGCACCGCTGGCCACCAGTCCTCGAATAACGTCGGAGCATTACCTTATGTGACAGTGTGGCGTCAGAGAATAACCTACTGTCAAACGTCGCTCCCCACAGTCCCAGTACATCAAGGACATGAGACTAGGCGGCGCCATGGTCTGGTCGGTTGAAACGGACGACTTCCGCGGCCTCTGCGGTTTCGGCACCAAGAACCCGCTGATGACGGCCATCTGGGCCAACCTGAACGGCGATATCCCGCACCCCACGCCCGGGCCGACCCCGACCGATGACCCGGTAAGAGGGATATCCTCACTCCCAGTCGACCAGTGAGAGGGTTCTCATTCTTGCAAAGGGTCCTCCTTGTTCTCCGACGATCAGTTCCGTGGACAGGTGTGCCAGCTCTTCTTAGTCCTCATGTATACGATTAGAACAGAAAAGTTTCAGTTTCGGCATCGGTACAATTAAAGTCGTGTAACTCTGCATAGGTCTCAGTGACATACGTCTTCGTGGTAGGACGATACCTCTGCAGTAGTGACTGAGGGGTGACAGGGTCACCAAGCCCCAGACATTCGAGTCTTCGCTTATGCTAACGATCTGTCGCGACGGATCTCAGGCCTGACGACATCCGTGAGGCCGTTTTAGACCGCAGTGTGTTGGCGCGTGAGCTTATTACACACGGTCAGATTATGCACACACTCCTTTGGGACCCGTTGACTAAACGTGTGAGTGCCGTCACTCCGTCGGGGCTTGCTGGAGTTAAGTGTAGAGTTTCGTCATAAGCAATAGAGGTGCCGTTGAGCCCGCGCGCCGTGCCGAACTTCTCAGACGGACTCCCCGGTGACGACTGAGTCTCCGACGCCGACGGCGGCGCCGAGCCACATCTGCAAAAACCCTGGCCTCAACCCTGACCCGGACAACAAGTGCTCGCCCATCTTCTACGCCTGCGTCTGGAACGGAGACCACTGGGAGATCACCAAGGTAAGTGCGGTCGGCCTTAGATCGTATCTGTGTTGTGGTTGTTATTTTGCGATTGTCGCTTGGCAGAAGTGTCGTGCTAAATTTGTAGGGGGATAATTCGCGAGACTGATAATAAAAGAGCTGTCCTATATTTGGTGGAGAAAATACAGTGGCTTTTCCGTTCTGGTGTGTTCCTGGTTAATTCTTATATTATTTATAATGATTTATACCACGTGGAATAGTTTACCTATTTCAGGCTCTCAATGTCAGAAATTTCAAAGCTGAGTCAGTCTTCTAAAACAAACAGGCTACAGCATACCTCGGGAGATATTTGATGTAATTGATGGAAACGCCTGATGCAGAATGCGCCGCTCTGGTGCTTTACCCATCATGTGTCCGGTTCCCGACTGTTGGTCTATAAACACGCAGGGTAGTCCGATCCTGGCTCAGTATCGGATAAATTGCACCAATTCACGCGGCACCTGCTGTCGGTTTAGCACACCCGAGCCCGTATAGTGACACACCATCAACCGGTGTTCCACAGGAGGAGTGCGCCAGCGGCACGGTGTTTGACGGCTCCGCCAACACGTGCATCTGGAGCTACGAGTCCGACGAGTGCGATACGGCCTCGCTCTACCGCATGGAGGCCTAGGCCATACCGCGGGCCCAGACTGCTCTGTGCAACCTGGCGTCAGGCGGGTCACGTCTGAGCCAGAGCGACTGTCTGGGCGCTCATGACAGGACAGACCATACACCGGACAGACTGTGACACAAATGTTGGGTTGTGTTGGAGTGGGGTACCGAGTGTAGGGAGTTGTGTTGGAGTGGGGTACCGAGTGTAGAGTTGTAGGGAGTTGCGTACCGAGTGCTAAGCCTGCTTGTATTCCTGAGACGAGCTCACTGTGAAATACAGTCGTCAATAGAAGTGCAATACACTACGGCACTCGGCTCTTGATATGGTTATCGCCAGCGTGTACTTGTGGCAATTCACATATCAAATATTAAATATACATTGCCAATCATATTCGACATTTGCCTTATGCTACATATAGTCACAGGTGCCGGCACACACACACACAAACACACACACACACACACACACACACACACACACACACACACACACGCGCGCGCGCGCGCGCACGCGCGCGCACACGCACACGCACACGCACACGCACACGCACACGCACACGCACACGCACACGCACACGCCCACGCACACGCACCCCCGCACGCACGCACGCACGCACGCACGCACGCACGCACGCACGCACGCACGCACAGACACAGACACACAGAACTGCAAAAACCTTTCTCTCTGTCACAAACTTTCGGACAACACAAAGAAAGTGTCACACGCAGGCACGTAGCCAGGATTTGTATCAGTAGGGGGGGGGGGGGGTGGGTCGGGTCATCAGAAAATCGAATTGTATCTAGTGTAAATTTGTTTTCCTCAGTGGGGCCATGTTCCGTGCCCCACCCCCATTGCCTACGTAACTGGTCACACGAGGCCTGTTTATGTGCACAGATGACTACAGGCACAACTATAGTCTATACAGAACACAACGATTGAAACGCCACATCTCCTGAACGGCGAAACACGGGTAGGAGCGCATTACCAAGCGTTCGCATGGCTGTCGGCGTTGCTGAAGTTAAAGCTGCCAGCGACAAATGTTGAAGCCGTCAGCGACGAAGCCCAAATCTGTCTAATATTTTGTATTTGTTTAACGAACCCAACATCTGTCGAATCATTTTTTTCTGTGCCGCCACATTCACGCGGAACCTACTGTCTAACCTACCTACCTAATTTATCTACTGCCTACTATCCAACCTATCTAATTTCACTGACATCAAGTTGTATGCGGTGCCGCCGACAGTGCCGCTACCTATATGCGGCGCATTTTACTCAATGAAAACACGTCCAGTGAAACGATGCAGCCAAGTTGGCATGGGTGGAGCTTTTAAAAAAGTTGGTGTGGCAAAATGTAATATTGGCTGGTTGTTTTGCATGGTTAACCCGGCAGTCACTGGGGTATATTCTGTAACACGACTCACTGGGGGAGGGAGGGGGGCTTTTTAAGCCCCCCCCCTGGTATCTTCAGAACCAATGATCGCAGCGGGACGCGCAATGCGGCATTCGAAAGCGCACAATGAGATAAACCTAACGCAAGCTTAAAAAATTAAAATTAAGGTCACATGGCAGGTCACGGTCAAGTCAAACGTCAAAATCGAGGTATTTGAATTTATGGACAATACTTGCCATCCCTGGCCTTCGATTGCGCCTATCATCACCCAAAGTGCTGTCAAAGGTATGATACATATCTCACATGAGCTAAAGTGAGACTGTTGTAAAAGATCAAGGTCAAGGTCAGGTCACAAAAGGTCACTACACACAAAATATCTACGAAAGTCATGCAGCACATGTTTTATGGATGCTTTTACGCGTAGAATTCGATAGTGGTAGTCATTTTACCACCTGACTTCATTTACGTGAAGTTAGTGTCAAGTTCAGGTCAAGTTCAGGTCACCGAAGGCCAAAATTTGAAATTAATAAATCGAAAAAAACATGTTTCTATGTCAGTTTTATCTATAAAAAACAGTGCTGGCATTTATTGGTCTGTATCCGGTAAAAAAAGCCCAAAAACGCAATTTCAAAATATGACGTCATGATTTACCCATACATAAATGCCATGAGTCAAAAAAGATCATTTTGAAATTTGGTATGGTAGTTGCCCATATGTCGTTATCTGACATATATTCCGGTTTTTCAATATCTTTGACAAATGTGATTTGTGAGCATTTTTTTTTTTACATTTCTCGAAATTTATAGATAGCTGATTTGTAGCCCTTGCAATTTTCTACCTTTTAGCGTTTTTCGATTGCATTTTGCTTCAAATGCAGCATTTGTACGGCCTGGAAAAGTGTAGCCGATGTTGGTGTCCAAATCGTGTTTAGTGACGTCACTAAATTCACTATATCTCGAGAGAAAAAATCGTTTTGGAAGGAACAGTTCCAAATTTGGAGATTGGTCAGTACTCCCGACAATCTGGCTATCTCAGTTAAGAACTAATGTTAAAGGTGCACTATTCCCTTTAAAGGCAATAGTGAACCTTTAACACTAGAAGCCGGCAATGCGATCGGGGCATTGCCTTGGGGTCAAAATCGTACGATAATTCCGTAGTTTGGTCCCAGCCGGCCAGGCTACCGCTGACTGGCCGTTGCGGTGATCTCAGACTGTGACGTCACAACAAGCCGCCACTGGACGGCGTGCCGGCCGGCTCTCAGTGCTGTGCGGCGCAGTATCCTGTTCTGCGGCACAGTATCCACGGCCGGCCGGCACCAGCTGACGGCAGAGGCCGGCTCCTTCAAAATTATAACTTGGGTTTACCCCCCTGGAGGGTTTATTTTGCCCCCCTCAGTATCGGCAGCCATTATTAGATTTTGGGCCGCTGTATCGCGGACGTGACCTGCGAGTATCAAGTGTGTGTCACCAACCGTGTGACCTGAGCAGGCGAAAAATAAAAAAAAATGTTGGCGCCAACTTTTTGGCACTTGGCACGTGCCACGTCCCATCGATTTACCCGAAAATGGTACCATCATCTGTCCGCAGTGTTGCCAAATCGAACGGTGCCACCCGCGTCAAAATCGGAACAGCCGTTTGGGCTCCACGTGCCAATATGCTCCGTTGGACACACACACACACACGCACGCACGCACGCACGCACGCACGCACGCACGCACGCACGCACGCACGCACACGCACACGCACGCACACACACACACACACACACACACACACACACACACACACACACACACACACACACACACACACACACACACACACACACACACACACACACACACACACACACTTTCCGAGCGAGCGGTGGAAATCTTCGAACTCTGAAAAACGTGCAAACATGTTTCTCATTTTTCTACGATATTGAATAAGTTTTTAACTGAGATAGCCAGATTGTCGGGAGTACTGAGAAATCTCCAAATCTGATTTTTTTCTTCCAAAACGACCTAGTTGCTGAGTTTCAACGCAAAAACCGTTGGAGCTATTGGGAGCTATTTTAAAGGGACAAATCTCGTGACGTTTCGCATACGTCATTAGTATTTCTACCGTACTTCGATTTCGCTATTTCAACCGACCGCCACCGAAACGCATCATGTGTTTGGTAAAAGAATTGCAAGGAAGGCTCGTTCCTCGTCTGGCGTAGTCATTGCGACAGCACTGTAATAGCCACAATGATGTGGAAGTTTCTGCAAGTGAAATACATTGGTTCAAAATCCATTTCACGAAGCTGATTCGTCTAGATTGCGCTATCGCCGCTGTTGCGTGCGGTTCAAGGCAAACACGACAAATCTGAAACATCAAGTGACTAGGTTTTCAGTAAATAATTTCGTCAATTTTGAACCGATTTCCAATGGAAAATTACCAAAAGATGCTTCGTGAAAATACGCATGTTTTGATGGTTAGCTGGTCGCGGTACCTGCAATATATCGATTAAATTTTGCCAATGTTTGTTTTTTAATTACGCGAAGTTCGTGATAAGCTAGAAATATTATGGCCCATAACTTTAGTCAATTGCCATTGGCTTTCCAATTGAACATAATGCCGACACTCGTCTTGAAAAGACACATCTTTTGATGGGTGTTTCATACCTGTAACTGCAATGTTCGCTGGAGTAGAAGAAGCACGTCCAGAATTTATGCCATTATTATACTTCTGGTTCAGGTTCAAGTTTTGAGTAAATTATTTGGCTAATTTTGAACCGATTTCCAATTTAAAATTACCGAAAGACAAAGAATGCTTCGTGAAAATGCGCGTGTTTTGATGGGTGGCTGGTCGCGGTACCTGCAATATATCGATTACATTTTGCCAATGTTTATATTTTTGCATTATGCTGACTTACGCTAAGTTCGTGATGAGCTAGACATATTATTGGCCATAACATTGTCAATTTCCATTGAATTTCCAATTGAAAACAATGCCGACACTCGTTTTGAAAAGGCGCATCTTTTGATGGGTGAATCATACCGCTAGCTGCAATGTGCGCTGCAGTAGAAGCACATCCACACATTTATTTACACACACACACACACACACACACACACACACACACACACACACACACACACACACACACACACACACACACACACACACACACACACACACACACACACACATTTATGGGTATAGCACATACATTTATGCACATGCACATTTATGGGTGTGACTTCAGGTTCACGCAACGCCACTCCAACTCCACTCATGCAACGCCATAGTGCAAACATTCACATTTTACGAATGAAAAGGTATAAATATTTTGTTCTTCAAATTATGACAAATTCCCCAGCGAACGAGTTTAAAAGTCTTGTTGTAGTAGTGTTGTTGACATATTCTTATTCAAGGAAAAACTTTTGGCGGTATGACGTCACAACTCATTTAGGTGACACAAGATTGTTGTGACATCACACGTATTATCAATATCTTGCAAATTATGACAAATTGGTAATTTTTCCGCAAAAAAAAACGAATGCCAGAACCGTAATCAGGACTCTTTTCCATTATTCCACGTACTTTTCCAAAGGTGCACTATTCCCTTTAAGCCAAATTCAGAATAGGCATATACCCCTCAGACACAAACGTAACGGGACCAAGGGCAAACTAGTTTGGCTTACCCCAGAAGTAAGAGTGCTATACAAGCTAAAATAAGTGCATTTATCATTTTGAAGGGATCATCACTAGAGATAAACCAGAAGGCCTACCAGAATGCAAGAAATTCAGTTAAGAAAAAGGTCAGAGCAGCTAAAAGGGTAAAGGAACTTGATTTAACAAGACATTGCAATGCAGATAGTAAGAAGCTCTTCAGTTTGTATAAGTTCAGTACAGTTTCCAAAAATATAGGCCCATTTAAGGTAAATGATGTGTTATTTAGCAAGGACAGTGAAATGGTTGAAATGCTTAAAGGAAATAGTTCACCTTGGAAATTTTTCCCAAACATGCTTTGATCATATTTTGAAATACAATTTCTTTTTATATTGTCAAAAATGGCCTTATATCGCGCCGGTTCAGGACATAAGGTCGTACATTATTATTGTTTATCAAAGCGATATGCATACTCTGGGTCAGAGTCCTGACGTCACGCGAATTAAAAAAATGGTTCACCCAATCAGATTCGAAAGTAGTCGCGTAAGGATAGACTCGCATTAGAGATGTGCCAACCGGCGCCCGGCGGTTCGCTTGCTAGCATAAGCTGCAAGCTGATTGGTGAGGGTATAGCCTCTGCCCGAGCTAAATCCAGCACCACATTATTTCGCCAGCACCGCATTCCTTCGCCAAAAAACAAACAAATATGCTGGAGAGTCTTTGGAGTCTTTTCAGTCAAGAAAACTTGCATATATGGGATTTCCCAACGTGGGCTACAAAACTGCTTTCTCAGTTTAAAACTAATGTTGAAGGTGAACCATTTCCCGTAATGATCAGTTCCAATCTGTCCTTACTATTCGAGGACCAGAGTAGTACTGCAGTACTTCAGCCCGAGCCAGAGACCGAGGAGGCAATAGGAGAGTAGCATAAGTAGTTAACTTATTCTGGAATATCTAAAGAAAGTAAGGCCAACCAAGGCAGAAGGACCTGATGACATCCATGCTAGACTTTTAAGAGAATCTGACGAGAGTTGTCAGTTCCATTAGCCATAATATTGTATAAATCACTCGCAGAGACTACAATTCCAGTTGATTAAAAAAGAGCAAAAGCTGTTCCTATTCATAAAAAGGGAGATCAAAATAAAGAGGAAAACTATAGACCGGTTAGTCTGGCATCATTGGCATCATTAGCAAGGTGCTTGCATCAATCATCGAAGATAAGATTGTTGAATTCTTGGAGCAAAATGAAATCATCAAGGATAGACAGCATGGCTTTAGGAAGGGCCGTCCTTGTTTACCTAATCTTCTGGAGTTTGTGTATGTTGCAAAACATAGCAATCAGGGTAAACAGTAGCTGTTCTTGATTTCAGTAAAGCATTTGACAAAGTCCCCATACGAGACTAGGATTGCAACTTAAAATTCATGGGATCAGGGGCAAGACTCTCGATTGGATAGAAACGTGGCTTTCGGGACGTCAGCAAAGGGTTATACTAAATGGGTGCAAATCACAATGGAAGGAGGTTCTCAGTGGGGTTCCACAGGGCTCAGTCCTGGGCCCACTGCTTTTTATAATATTTTTGAATGCAATTGAGAACAGTATAGACAGCAAAGTCTTGACATTTGCAGACGATCTAAAAGTTGTCCAGATTATTAGAGAAAGACATGATCAGGATGTTTTTTCAATCAGATCTGGACAAGCTAGTTGAGTGGTCTGAAGCATGACAGATGAAATTCAATTTGAGTAAATGTAAGATCAGGCACGTAGCCAAGGGAGGGAGGTGCGGCCGCACCCCCTGGAGGCCCATTTCGGCGGCGGAGGGCCCTTTTCGGCGCGCGCACCGCGCCGAAAAGGGCCGACGAGACCGCAAGCGCGGAATCATGGGCTCTTTACCACGCGAAGCGTGGTCTTTAGAGTTTAGAGCACTTCAGAGGCTCTTTAGGGTCACCAGGACCCTCTCTGAAAGACCAGAGGGCCCCTTGGACGTTCAAGAGATCCCTGTGCATGTCAAAGGGGACCCTCACCAGACCAAATGGGCCCCCTAGGTGGATCAGGACGGCCCCTGAACATGCATAATGGGCTCCTAGTCAGCACGGCCTGCCCCGGGGCAGGTCGGAAGGCCCTCGGAGCATGTCGCAAGGCGACAAAGCAGCCAGCGCAGTCCCTTGCCAGGTCGGAAGGGTCCCTTAGAAGGATGGAGGCCCCCTGGCCGGGACAACATCGCTCAGAAACTGCAAGAGGCCGATCAGCAACGTGGAGGATCACCAGATCTCTGCTGTCGGGCAAACACAGCACCGAGCGCCCCGTGCCGCTAGTCTCTTCTTCGTTACCATCGGCTTACAGACATCGGCTGCCGTTACATCGACGCGTTATGTGCCACTTCTTCTGCCGCGTGTACTGACGTGCTCTTTTAAGTTAGCGCCAGTGTCTTTCGACGTGTTGCGCAGAACTGTCATGAAGCTGCGTAACACCGGAACATGTGGAATTGACGGCATACAAACAGTCTTTGTTAAACGCACGTTCACGGTCATAGGCCATGTCATTTTAAATGTGGTCAACAATAGCCTGCTCACAGGTCATGTGCCGGGCAGCTGGAAAACGGAGCTCGTGTACCCGATACACAAGAATGGTGTGCTAAACGACCCGTCGCAGTTCAGGCCAATATCTGTCGTACCCCTGTTGGCAAAAATAACAGAGCGCATCGTTCAAACGCAGTTGTATTCGTATTTGAGCACTTATGATATTTGCTCACCAACGCAGCATGCATACCCTGTAGCTCAGTTGTAACTCAGTTTTTTTTTTCTCGCCCCTGTAGCTCAGTTGGGAGAGCGCTGGGCTTCTGACCTCACCCGGTAGTGGCAGCCCGGGTTCGAGTCGCTTCGGCGCTCGCTATTTGCCCCTGACTGGGATGGCCTGTCGCCGGTGGCAGCGGTCGCACTAAAGGTCAGGTGACGTCAGAGGGCGGGGCGGACCGTGTCCAGGTATGTCGGGCACGTAAAAACTTTCGCTTATAAATTCTGCCGGACGCCAGGAATTGATTGATCGGGTGGTGGGGTCAGGGCCTGCGCAACAAGCTATGCTTAGCGCGGGGCCTGACCTCGGAAACCCACCGATTCAAAAACATTCGGACTAAAAAAAACATTAAACGCCGCAATCATTCGACTGAAACCGCTCTGCTGACTGTTTCCGATTACATTTTATCTGTCATGAACCGCGGAAAAGTAGTGCTACTCACCATGATTGATCTAAGCAAATGTTTTGACACGATTGACCATGAAACACTGTAGTGCGTCCTTGAACTGTACGGCATTAACACGAAATGGTTCTGCAGCTACTTGTCCGGACACTCTCAGCGCGTGCAGGTCAAAACGAGCGATGGAAAAACGCTTGTGTACAAACCAGCCAGCAACCCAGCAGGAATTTATCAGGGTACTGCCCTAGGGCCATTACTATTCAGCATCTTCTCCAATGATATGTACCTGCATGTGAAAGACACAGTGCAAATCGTTCAATACGCTGACGATACTCAGCTGATGGTAAGTGGCCGGAAGAGCGAACTGCCGTCACTTATCGAAATGCTGGAAGCGGCACTTCACTCAGTCGGCCAATGGTTTGCGAGCAGGAAAATGAAAGTAAATACTAAAAAAAACACAGCTCATCCTTTTCGGAACATCCCAAATTCTACAAGGCGTACCGCCGGTGCAAATTCGTTTTGGCGGTGAAACAATACCGAAATACAGAAGGTGCGTAACCTCGGGGTAGAAATGGACCGGCATATGACTTTTCGACCACATATGGACCTACTCACGGGAAGATGCACCGGCATTCTCCTTGGTCTCGGTGCTGCACGACACTGGCTCCCACGGGACATTGTGACGACGCTTGTCGACTGCTTTGTCCTGTCGCAACTGCGTTACTGTGTTTCTGTGTTTGGTAACGCGTCGTGCGAGACACGCGACCGAATTTAGAAGCTGATTCATTTTGGAGCCAGAGTAGTAACCGGCCGCGGAAAAAGGGAGCACATCGGTGACGCAGTCCGATCTCTCAAGTGGCTCAGTGCAGTAGCACTATATCAGTACAGCACTGTCACCCGGTTTAGGGCTGTGCTACACACCGGCGAACCACTGTCGCTGTCATGGAACATCACGCCCAACTCAGACATTCACACTCACAACACACGTAGATCAAATCAATTTAGACAGCCACGAGAGCGAATTCAGCTCGGTAAACGGACTTCTGCGTTCTCAGCGCCTGGACTCAGGGCACTATACACTGGGTACTCCAAAGTTTTTTTTTTAGTATATGCTATAAATATACTATAAAGACTAAAAACCATACCAAAAAATGAAGGTCACTAACAGATTTGGAATAATATACCATATATGGATGCACGATATCCGCGGCAAGTATGGCGTTCGTGTTCCGATGAACAATTATACACTGAATTAGCAATTAGAGTATTCTATTTACCTTGATATTAAGACGTAAGACGAATTTGTCCAACTTCTTATTACTTGATGTGTAAATAAATATATCCAGTCTGAATATGAAAAAAGGAAAAATATATATACATATTTGTGCGGCCTTTGCTCCCGTGGTATTTGGCAAGGCCCTATATCAATATTGATATACTATTAGTAAAGTAATCTTGGATATACTATTCGTCACCGACGGCGGTATTGGTCTGCGTCTCGCTGTAAGTTCCATCTTCTGTTTAGTTAGTTGAATGTATTTACAATGGAATTATTTAAGTTTTGTCAATTCTTTCAGCAGTCATTGTCGTGTAGGCATTGATTTCTAATCATTGGGCATGGCTTGTTTTAAACATGCAGTTTCAATTTCAATATCGCTGTGGACCCGGTAAGTTCAGTAATTCACCTCCCCAGTTAATGTTGTTCTTGAGGTCCCTTATAGAAGAATTGAGTAGTTTTACGACAGACAGTAAACTGTACCAGTAATACCAAAGCTATGACGTCACCAAAAACTATATATAATTGAACCTGACCTAATTGACTTTTACAACAATTATGGTCCCAGGGACCCATGTTTAGAACGCTCCGCTCACATTCACACGCTGCACTGCATTACCTACTGGGGGAGGGCCCCCGCACCCCCCCCCCCCGACCATCTTGTAAACAGATAACCCACATTTCAGTCTGTCGTAATATTACCGTCAGCTGACTACTCTTCTTCTTTTGGGGACCTCAAGAACACCATAAACTGGGGTGGTGAATTACTAAATTATTACCCAAATGCCCTGGCGACTAGCAAAATATTGGTAATTCTACCTTCTACCTTCTTCATTAAGTTTGAAGAGTTGTCTTGCATTCTGCATTGCCTATTTCTACCTTCTTCATTTAACAATTTTGTAGATGATTTCCAAAATGCCTGCAAAAGGTGTCTTGCCCCAACCCTCTGGGCAAGACCCCCTTGAACTCAGCGCCTATGGGGAGTAGGTGGAAAACCAAAAATACTGTTTGATAGCTCTTCATAAATCATGTTGAAACTATTTCTGTTACTACTTTTGGGCTCAAGTCAATATTTCACCACAATATTTTGCTGGTCCTCTGAAAAAATCTGCCCGGCTCCCCTGGCTCGCCATATTGATATCCCTTGGACCAGGGTGAGAGTTCCAGTTAGCACCTTGGTCCCAAGAGGATATGGTGGTTGCTGCTTGGTCCACAAACAAAACCAAATTTAAATATCAATATGTGAGGATTTAATTATTTTCATGTCTAAACAAACATTGACATTGGTACTTTGACAGTTAATTTAGGACCTTGGCAGGCTAACAACATAAATTGGTGCATTAATTTATTATGAGATTATTGAGACTTTTGAGACTGATTATTGAGAGGTACTTTTATGACAATAAATATTATTGGTTGTGTTTTGCATGTGTACAGGTGTGGAATGGGAAGGGTGTGTTTGAAGCCTCTCATTTCGGATCCAAAGGCTATGGAGCTGATGCCTGTCACAATCACACCTGATCAGTGATCATACCATTCACCTGACCTGAAGAACTTCACAATTAAAGAAAAGCAGTCACTTTAAATATAATGTGGTTTAATCTGAGATATCAGTTTTGAAGGCCATGGTGAGAAATCACTGTGGTGCATTGTTGACAATTTTGGCTCTTTGTTAAAGTGGCATGTGCTTGATTGTGTTTTATTTAACATATGCATTGCATGTTTTATTGTGTTTTAAGTTGTATGTGGTGGCATGTGTTGAAAGCGGAGGCACCTACTAGACCAGTGACAAACCCTTTGTTGTGAATGACAATATTATGGCCAGTTATGTAAACAATTATAGGATAATCATTGTATTTGTACTTAATATTTGTATAAATCATGACTTTTGCATAAGTTCTGACTCCTGAGTCTTTTATATCTTCTTTTGAAGCACTCTATGCCATAGCAACACGCACCACTTTTTGAATTCTGCACCATTCCTTGTAATCTAAACTAAATATGAAGTGTATGTTTTTGAATTTTATTGCTTTTGAAAATTGCTTTTTAGGGCCTTAACAATTCAGCCAAACGATTGCCTGAATTGCCTTAACAATTCAGCCAAACGAAAGCAATATGCAACATTTTCAGCCACAAATACTACAGCTGTTGCATCATTGTCCTGTTGTGCTTCTGTGCCGATTTATGTGGTAATACGATTATATTAACTAGGTATATAATTGTTCTCACTGTTACAGGCGACTGGCATGTCTCGCCAGAAAGTCAGACCGGCCATGCCGCTCGTCAGCAGCAGCACGGCCGACTGCATGAGGTACTTCCTCACATACTCAATATACACTGAGGAGGCCCGGGTCATCCAGCTGTTTGACAACGCCTGCGACGTGCTCAACAGCGCCAGTCCCGCCGACACGAAGTCCCTGCGCAGCGGCTGCAAGGCCACCAACGAGCAGGAGGCGGTGTTGGGCGCAGCCATCGAAGAGCTGCTGGGCATGCGCTTCGGATCGGCTAAACATCTGTACCCGCAGACATGCGTGCCTTCTGCGCCACACTGGCCGACACCGACCAGCCATCGACGAGCGACGATCGCGACTGTGGGCCTGAGGAGCCGGACCCGGAGATGGAGTCGCTGCTGCAGGAGTACGAGAGAAGTGCACCATCCGGCAGCTCCACCGCCCCGAGCGCAGCAGCAGCCGGCCCAGTATCAGGTGCGTCGGCGACGGACAGCGCCATGGCGTATGTGAGTGGCTTCGTGGCTCGCAAGGCGGGGGACCGTTCTCTTGGCGCCCCGTGTTCGCAGACCGAGGATGGGCCAGTGGAGGCTCTCTGGCTCAGGATGCGGAGTGAAGGAGGGTTGACGGTCCTGACGGAGGCATTCTTTGAACGTTTCCGACAGATGGAAGAGGCGTTCTGCCTTCACCATGCGCTGGAGCCGAATCGGCTGAGCCGGAAAGCGAGAGTGGTGGCCGCTTTTCTGAGTGTACTGCACGACAAGTTCCCTTCCGTACCCGCTGCTGCTAGGAGGGCCTTTGCGCGCGTTTGCACATTTATTCGCACGAAGGCGGTAAATGGTGCTCGGCGCGCGGAGGTCATGGAAAGGCGGGCGGCACGGAAGCGCAAACAGTGCGTCACGAAAGCCTAAGCATATCGGGTCTCGAGTCCGGGTACGGACTACGGACAGTGTGAGTGCCGTTGTCGTGTTGTGCCGCTGCAGCTTATCGGATCCCGAGTACGGGTAAGGATAGTGTGAGTGCCGTTGTCGTGTTGTGTCGCAGCAGCTGATTGGGTCTTGAATACTGAATTTCTTTTCACATATTTCCTGTTTTTGCTTCAGCTTTGATACGGCTTGACTAATGGGAAGGACCGTGTTACCGAGGAAAGATGGTATGTTATTTAATAAGAGTATATCGATTGTAACACTTATCATTTTCAATTCTTGTTGATTGTTTTAAGACTTCATCATTACTAATATGGACCACAACATGCCAAGGGCCATTGTTAATATACATGAGTTTGAGAAGAAGACCAGTCCCAACATTGCGCTTGAAAATGGAAATTATATTCCATATTTCCCGTTCCTGTTATCAAATTATAACAGGCACAGGGCGCCATATATTGCCAATATTGTTGTGTCCAGATGTGCGGTGTCGGAAACACAGTCATCCGACACCGCCCCCAGATGGTCGGCCGGACAGACCTGGCCGAGCACAATGCAGCAGCCGGACAGACCTGGCCGACCCCAACGCAGCAGCCGGACAGACCCGGCCGAGCCCAACGGAACGGTCGCGTCTGAGTCGCCCGCGTGAGAACGTGTCGAATACAGTCTCCGTTCCGTGGCGTGTTTGTCCCAGGGAATACGCAGCACAAAACATATAACGTTCTCAACGACTGTCAATAAAACCTTTGCCTTGCCGGGATTTGATTCCATGCTCTTGGACTACATCATAGGGTCATACTTTGGCCAATAACTCGAAAACTATTGGTTGGGCTTGCCATTTCAACCCAAAAAATCAAAATAGAAATGCTTTGGCTTTATTCTATGGGTATCATTTATGAATCTGATAAAAACAGTTAAAATTGCGCTTGACAAAAATAATCGCAACATCGCAGAGCAACTGTGATGTTAGTTACCTAATTAGCACTTGCACAATTAGCACATTTGCTTAAGTAGATACAAAATTATCTCCTATTTTTTTAATAAGATTTCCTGATTCTTATCATTTAGTTATACCAAATAAAAGAAGCGCAAAACACCGCATGTTGCCGATCAAACTCTGTATGTAGCCACTTTTACGATCAAACTATTGGCATCCCCGGGATTCGATCCCGCGACCTTCGACTATATCGTTGAGATGGTGTCATACTCTGGTTAATAACTCGTAAACCGTTGATTGGGCGTGACACTTTGACCCCAAAAATCGAAATAAAAATGTTACCGCTTTCTTTCTGTGGGTTTGATATATGAATTTGAGGTGAAGAACAGTTCGAAAATCGAGCTGGAAAAGTAGCAATTTAACATGGAACCTTATGGGCTAGTAGTGAAAGTCACGCCCATGCTACCATATGACTTTGGACCCCCCCCCCCCCCCCTGGCCTGGACTGTACAATGCACTGCAGCAATTAGTACGAGAAAGCGGTGGCAGGTTCAAAACAACATTGAAGGATCACCTCCTGAATAACGTATGACTCTAGCTCCGTCTGGAGTGGGCACTGTGCATATGTGAGGCGATGCGAATGGCGAGTGTTTGTGGTGGCTGTGACATGTGCGTTGACCTCTTTATGACTACCGTGTTTTACTTCTATGATACTGCGCATCAAAAGCCACACTGTGTGGATGCTTTATAAGAAATACAACTGAATCTGAATCTGGACAGACCAGAGAGGCCCTGGTAAGTTCAAAATGCCCCTGTGCAGATCGGAGGGGCCCCTGACCAGACCGAAAGGGCCCCTGGGCGGGTAAGAAGGGCCCCGGAAC
The DNA here is from genome assembly GCA_036785665.1 of Chirona hameri. Lineage (NCBI taxonomy): Eukaryota > Metazoa > Arthropoda > Thecostraca > Balanomorpha > Balanidae > Chirona > Chirona hameri. The sequence continues at coordinate 104,626 of JAXIVJ010000232.1, read as the reverse complement.
ATGCCGAATTGGCCCCTAGCCAGCACGGAGGGGCCCCAGGGCATGTAGGAGGGCCCCCTGAGCATGATGGCAGGGCGACAAAGCAGCCAGCGCAGTCCGACCAGAAGAGTCGCTGGGCAGATCGGAGGGGCTTCTTGGCAAGTTGGAGGGCCCCTGGCTAGACCAAAACGGTCACTGGGCCGGTCGGAAGGACCCTTGAACATGCCAGATGAGTTCCTAGCCAGACTGGAGAGGCCCTTGGGCAGGTCGGAGGGGCCACTGAGCACGTCGGCAGGGCGACAAAGCAGCCAGTTCAGTCCCTGGCAAGGTTGGAAGGACCTCTGAACAGGCCGAATTGCCCCTTGACACACAAGAGGGGCTTCTTGGAAGGTCAGAGGAGTCACTGGTCAGACCAAAAGGGTCCAAAGCACGTAGAGATCCCAGATGAAGATTAAATGCAAAGAGGACTTACTCCACAAGACAAATATTAAAATCGGAGCTTTCGGGTATATTGTAACACCCTTCGTCAACGATTAGCCCGCGAGTTACTGGGGTATATTTCATAACGCGACTTAATGGGGGGGGGGGGGCTATTTTGCCCCTCGGTATCTCCGGAACTACTGAACCGAATGTTAAAATTCAAACGGCATTCGATAGCCCTGGGAAATGTATCGAAGGAAACATAATATTGTTGACCTGGGGGTCACCGATGACGTCACAGGTCAGGTCAAGTACAAAGTATTTGACCGTGTCAAAAGGTCTCGATGGATGGAATTGTCGCGCAAAATTGCGATATTAAACGAATAAGCTGTCGATAAATCGGTATGATTCGTGTGTCTGACACTTCTAAGTACCTTTCTAAGCTGTTTATGACCTTGGGTCAGGCCAAGGTCAAGGTTACGAGGTCAAACTGCAGATTACGGTCATTAGGCGTTGTAACACATGTTTATGAGTGTGTTTTTCGTGTGAGTGTGAACGCGTAAAATGACCTTAGAACATTGTTTCTTCCATATAAATAGAAGTAAAAAGCAAAAATGGAAATGCGTTTTTTATGCATAGTAATGCTGAGAGGTGGTCGATTTTTGTCATTTAAAGGTCATAACTCAGTCATTTTTGAAGATATCAACTTCAAATTTGGGACACATTCACCGCACACTTCTCAATCACATATATTCCGGTTATTGGATAATTCTAATTTTTACTTGAAAATTTTGTTTGAAAAAAAAATGGATTTCTCAAAATTTTGAATAAAAAAAACCCTCAGAAATCCGACATAGCAATTTCATAGCCCGGTCTATAGTTAGTAATTTGATCTAAGACAATTGAGTTTATCTCAAACATCGTACCTCTGACAGCGTTTTCCGCAAACCATTATTTTGCAACAAAAACCGAAGAACATGACGTCACTCTGACGTCATTCCCGGTTGACCTATCATAACCTCATATTTTTCCCTTTGCCAACATGTGCAGAATTGATGTGAGAGAAGGTACTGCAAGTTTGGTGACGATACTGGCGTTCGTTTGGGAGTTATTGCAAAATAACAAGAGGGGGGGGGGGCAAAAAATAGCCCCCCACCAGTAAGTCGCGGGTAAGAGGCATTCAGTAACAGACATGGGCGGATCCAGAGGGGGGTGGGGGCACGGGGCCGTGCCCCCCCCCCCAACCACCTAAAATCGGCGCAAATTTGACACATTCCCTGAGATAATATAAATTCTAAGCAACTTTTACTGAGGGAAGTTTGTTTTAAATCAGTTATCGATGTAAGCGAAATCCGATGAGTTTTCAGAACTGTGAGACTTTTTGGGATTTGTCCCCCCCCCCCCTCCAACTGACACAAACCACCCATTCTGGATCCGCCCTTGGTAACCGGTCATTGCTCGTCTTTAAGATGAGCAATGACATGTTACCGAATGCCTCTTAATCGCTAACAAAGGGTATTACAATATACCCGCAAGCTCCGATTTTTGTTGTGTAGAGCCCTCTTTGCCCTCTTTGTATTTAACATATATCACCCACTCCACATCATGTCTTTTCGCGGGTCCCAGATGAGTCCCTGAACAGGTCAGAAGGGCGTTGAAAAGGTCAGAGGGGACCCTAGACGATCTGAAGGGACCCTGGGCCTTTCAACAGTAAGAATGCAGTTGTCTAGGGAACTAAACTCAAAAATTTTGCGCCGCTCCGCCGCGCAATTTAACTACAAATTCAATTATATGCGGGTTAGAAAAAAAACGGTCCGTTTCTCGGCGCATGTATGTGTTATGTTGCTACTTTCTTACATAATTGGGGAAAATAGTTCATTTTAACATTTTTTTAACGCACTTTTAAATGCCAATAACATTTTTAGTCCGCACCATAAGCAATGTGACGCATTGATGAGAATGCATATCTAGGGCATAAGACTAAAAAAATCGCGCCGCTTCGCGGCGCAATTTGTTTAAAGGGATTATACGGGTTTCCGTCCTGAAAGTAAATGCACTCGTTTGCAGTTGTATGAGCTTTAAACACGTTTAAGACATATAATAGAGACCGCAATGCTCATTTAGTCCATTATTTCAGCAATGATCAGCGTTAAAACTTGGGCTTTTTTCGAGACTAGTATCAGATAACGAGTACTTAATCTGTCTTACTACTTTTATCTTAAAGGGAAATAATGACCTTTTTCCACAAAAATGGAGTTAGCACTTGCAATCGACAGACGAGACCACAATATATTGTAAATTCATCACATTTTGCATGAAAACTTTCCTACCGAAAGATATTTCAAGTTAAAGTTGATAAGCGTTCCACACTTTTAACGACCGGTACTTGCAAGTACTTTTGGCCCTCATCAAACTGCGGGCTTTTCCCGTATTGTTTTTTTACGCAATGGAGTGGAAAATATATTGTGCGTTCTGCTTGTTGTGATTATATGCCGGGCGAACTTCTAAAACTAACAGCGATTGGAAAAAGTGGCAATAAAATCGGAAGCTCATCGATGCACATCAACGGCGGCATAGTTAGTGGTTGCGACCCTCAATTTTTGAAAATCAATTCATTTGTTTTCAACATTAGGAGTATTATATAATTTGTCTGTGGCTGTCTATAACACTATGCTTTATATTATCATGAAAAATACAAAAAAAAATCCCAAAAAACTAACAAACAATAACACAAAACTGGAAATTAAATCGGAAGCTCATCGATGCACATCGACGGCGACCTATTTAGCGTCGGCGATTTGTTCACGTCATTGTCATGCTTCTCGGCGCACTTAACCATCTCGGCGCACTTGGCGAGTTGCTCCTGATTAGTATACCCAAGTCCCGTAGCAGGCTTTGTTAATGACGTCACTGGTGCCATTCTTGTGAAGCATTGCAAAATATATCTGATTTTGAGTTGAAAGCTAATCAAAGACTTATTCAAATGATTGTTTTTAAGTTTGAATGTTCTTGTTAATCATTATTAAAGGTATTTTATCACTGTATTTCATAGTAGTTGACACTTCAGAAACTTGTGACGTAATAATATTGTATCCAATATCATTTCCCTCACCTTTTGCTATTGTGGCGCAGTGCCAAGTGCTTTGCGAATACTAGCTTGCCTGGGGTTCAATTCATTCCGCCCTTATTTTATTCGAGTTGGTATAGTTTGAATGTTGTTGTTATTCATGACTTATACTGATAGTCAGTCATGCATCACGGATGCTTCACGGATTGCTTCACGGATCAGAGCGCTGCTCGAACGCGCGCTAGTAGCGCTTTCGTTCTCCATGGCAACCAGGCGTGAGCAAATGAAAAGCCAGAACGTATTCCCTTTCTGGCTTTTGATTGGCTGACGCCTGGTTGCCATGGAGAACGAAAGCGCTACTAGCGTGTGTCCGAGCAGCGCTCAGTTTGATCGGAAATGTCACAGAGCCTCCAAAAATGCCGCAATCGATGTAAACAATGGTAGGGAAGGGCGAATTTGTCAATGACCTTCATGAAGTACACAAGGTACTTGTTTTGTATTTTTCCCAAACTTACAACTTTGAATTTGGGAATAATTGTATTTAATTTAATTTAAATAAAATAATTTTAAAACCATAGCGATAGCCTAAGAAATTGTTGCTAACAAAATCAAAAGTTCATTATTTCCCTTTAAGATCAATTTTAGAGTTTTTAATTATCTGCAAGTCCTACACTGGATCACAAAATTATTATGCAATTCAAAACTGACGGGACTTTGTATTACTACACACTGTTCGTTGAAGTTTTGTGGTTTTGTGGTTTTCTTATCTCTGGCCTTTAGCGTTGAAAATTTGGTGGTGGCGTATTCATTTTTTGGCATGAAAATTCATAAAAAATATATAATTTTATGGGAAAACTAGGTAACTGCTGCTGTCGTTGGAACAAAAAAATATATAATACTGCTTATTATACCGGAAATATGCCATAAGTGAGGTGCTTTTATTAGCATAAAAGAGATGACTGGCTCTGCCTCAGCCGGTCCTGCAGAAAATACGCGGTGGCATCACCGCGCACTTTGGAATGTCCTTACGTGCAGAAGAGGTCATTTCCAGAAAAATGTGGCTACCTCTACTTCTACCACCTTTATAAGTACATTTTACTACGTAACTCAATTATTCTGGGAAAAACCCGTATAATCCCTTTAAAGGTTTGTAGGTCTTGAGCTTTAAAAAAATATCCCAAGTTGGTATAACTGATTCCAAATTGGTGTCGCTGAATCCAAAGTTGATATGGCAGTTTGCTAACCGCAGGTGCTAAAAGTTGGTATGGCTCATGCCATACCTGTCATACTGCATTTTCCATCCTTGTAACGTGCTTTTGCATCCGTTCTGTTTGGACCTTTCAACGCTTGGGAAGGATATTAAGGATTATATAGGGGATTATAATGATTATAAGGGGCCCTTTCAGCGCTCGGGAAGGGCGCCCTTTCGAAGCACCGCACCCCTAAACGAAATTCTGGCTACGTGCCTTGGTAAGATTATCACGATTCACGATTCATGAATCAAAAGATCTGATGGTGAATCAATTATCTTTTGATTCAAGGAATTTTGATTGCTCGATTCCAATCAATTAAATCAGAGTCGAATCAATAACCAGTGTGGACTCACCTTCAAGGTCAAATTCAAGGTCAAAGGACGGTGTACCGCATAACGTCCCGAATGTATTGCCGGATCGTTACCAAAGTGGTCCCAAATGATACACAGGGTCCATATCTAACGTCCGTCACCGTAACTCAGGGTCTCCGCCACGCCTTTGAAATTGAAGGAGGGGGGGGGGGGGGGGGGGGGGAGGGGGGACAGGATCAAGGGAAGTTGAGTGGTTGGCGTCAGCGAAAAGTTGTTGACTGGGAGGTGGAGACGTCAACCGAATCAATGTCTGTCGAATCAATAACCAGTCTGGACCACCGACAAGCGGAAAACGGCATTAGATAGCTCGAGACAAGCTCTATCGAAGGCCTATCTGTCTTCTTTTGTTTTAGGTCAGGTCAATATTGAGGTCACCAGAGGTCATCAAAGGTCAGATTTTCCAGTTTTAGGACTTCGCTCCAGAAACTCCAAAATATCTCAGGAACTATGATAGCTAGGAGCAAACGAGAAATAAAAAAAATCGAAAGCTCTTGAAATATGCAATCGCCATTTGTGTCCTTAATTTGAATTCAGATCATTATTTTTGGCTCCAGAGGTCATCAAATGAGAACAAAAACTTTTTTTTGGAACAACATTTTTTCGGAAATGACTTTTTACCTAATGAAGATAAGGCACTATTTTGTTACGCCATCGTATTTGTCTCGTCAAGGCGCTTCTAATTCAAAATCGTAGAAGGATGAGAAACATATTTACATGTTTTTTTCTTCAGAATTCGACGATTTGCACTGGGGGGTCGCTCAGGAAAGTACGGGTCAACGTGTTTGTCCGGATGTGTGTCCAGACGAGATCTTTGGCCACCTCTGCAGGTCGACGCTGCGGTTATTGGTTCGGAAGATAACCAGGAGGGGTGAAAAACGCCCCCCCCCCCCCCCCCCCCCCCAGCCAATGACGTTCGGCTGAGACACCAACCAATGTCAGGTTAATACTCGTACGTTGTCAAAGTCTTGTACTCCTCACATACGTTACTAGCATAATACACTGAAAAACAATGAGAACTTTGACTCGTCTTCCTTCGAGAGCCTCACCGCCGCTCGACCGGCAGACCATCTCTACCACCACCGGACCCTCTAAAGGACAGCAGAGACCCTCTACAGATCGGCAGGGGCCTCTAAAGGCCGGCAGATGACCATCTGCAGATCGGCAGGGCCCTTTGAAGGCCGACAGAAGGCTAACAACAGATTGGCTGGGACACTGCAGATCGACAGGGCCCCTAAAGGCTGAAAGAGGGCCCTCTATAGGTCGACAAGGCCCTCTACAGGTCGACAGGGCCCTCTAAATACCGTCAGAGTCCCCTATGCAGATTGGCAGGGCCATCTACAGATCGACAATGCCCTCTAAAGGCGGACAGGGCCCTCTAAATTCCGGAAGGGCCCTCTAAAGACCGTCAGGGCCCTCTAAAGGCCGGCAGGCCTATCTAAAGGCCGGCAGAGAGCCCTCTATAGATTGGCTGGGCACTCTGCAGACCGCAAGGGCCCTAAAGGCTGGAAGAAGACCTTCTACAGGTCGGCAGGGCCCTCGAAATGCTGTAAGCAGGAAGGGCCCTATAAAGGCCGGTAGAGGGACCTCTACAGATTGGCAGGGCCCTCTAAAGGCCAGCGCAGGGCCCTCGACAGATTGACTGGGACATTCTGTAGATCGACAAGGCCCCTAAAGGCTGGAAGAGGGCCCTCTTCATGTCGGCAGGGCCCTCTAAATGCCAGCAGAGGCCCTTTGCAGATTGACGGGGCGATCTACAGATCGAGAGGGCCCCTCTAAGGGCCGACAGACCTCTAGAAGCCGGAAGGGCACTCTAAAGGCCGGAAGGGCCTTCTAAAAACCGCCACGGCCCTCTAATGGCCGGCAGGTCCATCTAAAGGTCGGCAGAGGGCCCTCTATATATTGGCTGTGACACTCTGCAGATCGACAGGGCCCTCTAAAGGCCGGCAGAGGGCGCTCTCCAGATCGACAGGGACCCTCTATAGATGGGCAGGACCCTATAAAGGCCGGCAGAGGGCCCTCTACAACCGACAGGGGCCCTCTAAGTGCCGGTAGGGGCCATCTGCAGATCAGCAGGGCCCTTTAAAAGCTGATAGAGGGCCCTCTCCATACTGGATGGGGCCCTTTTGTACGTATTTACACACACACACACACACACACACACACACACACACACACACACACACACACACACACACACACACACACACATATATATATATATATATAGCCTTTAACAAACAAGCAAGTGCTGTTATTTATTCGTGTTACGATTTGTTTAGGTTCGTGGGCGTTCTTTTATGCGACGAAAGGCGTTTTGTGGGCGCCTGAAACCATCCAGAACACTGGGGCCTTCGGCACCAGGGGCCCTCGCTCGGTCGCCAGCCTGGCCTCCAGGGGGCCATGGCCCCCTTGCCCTCCCCCCCCCCCCCCCCCTCCCCCCACCCCCCTTGCCTACGCCCTTGAACATAGGTATGAAATGGGTGGGCAGAAACTGGAGGAGATTGAAAGGGAAAGGGATTTAGGTGTCGTGGTAAACAATAGACTAACAGCGTCAGACCAAGTTGCAGAAGCTAGAGAAAAGGCACTTAGAATGCTAGGGGCCATTAACAGAAATGTTTCCAACAAAAGTTAAGAGGCAATAACAAAACTGTATTGTGCATGCGTTAGACCACATTTGTAGTATTGTGTGCAAGCCTGGTCTCCAACATATGAGAAAGGTAGCTAGCTGGTTGTTAGAAAGAGTAAAAAGGGCAACACAAATGGTTCATTATCTTTGTAGTTTACCTTATGAAGACAGATTAAAGAAATTGGATATGTTTTCACTCACTGGCGGATCCAGGGGGGGCATCAGGGGCAAATGCCCCCCCCCCCCCCCCCCCCCCCCCCCCCACAGGAATCTGGGGAGGGGGCATTCAATACAAGTGTGTCCCCCCCCCGTGCGTTCCCAAGTGATCGTAAAATCGTAAAAATCGTGTTGGCAGCATTCAAAATCCAGCTATCCACAGTAAAAAAACGAAAATTTCGCGGCATCTCACAACTTTCGCAATTGCTTATACAAATTTGGAAAATGAATTCCATGAAGTGTCTTGCAGAGGCTCCCCATGGCGGTAATTGCTAGCACTGGCGGATCCAGGGGGGCATGATGGACAAATTCCCCCCCCCCCCACACACACACACACACACAGCCACAGGAATATGGGAAGGGCATTCAATACAAGTATGCCGCCCGCGTGTTCCCTGTATTTGAACGTGAAAAACAATGATCTTAGGAGAAAATTTCATGAAAACGGAAGTTTTTTCTCGAGTGATTGAATTGAAGTTTGTATGTATCCCTTTCTTTCAATGATAGACAGAACAGCGCACCTGATGCAATTTAAGCAGCCTCGGTGACACTTAACCCGCGCCCCACAGGGGGGGGGGGGGGGGGGTCAGAAGCTGCCCCATCCCGGATTTTATCAATAACTTGAAAACTATGGTAAACATCAACGTAAAACGTTCAATAACGTATGCTGCATCAATTCTACGTCTTCTCGCCAAATTCCAATATAATTGATGTAGTATGTTGGGACATAATGACGTTTTAATGAAGTCATGTCATGCCATTTTTGGTGGAAAAACGATACATGTTTGAACAATGGTAGACAATAGAGTTTTGAAGCAAATTGCAAAACAAAAACGGCAAAAGAAAGAAAAGTACATTCTCTTCAAAATGGCTGTGTAGGATTTTCGATTTCGACCACCCAAAATATTATTTTTTTCGGGAAAAATCCACAATTTTTTGTTGTGAATTTGAAGTGAATTTCTTAAGCTCGAATATCAAAATAGGGTGACCGGCCCAAAACCGGAGAAAAAATGGGGGTACCCTTTTGCCACAAAAAGATCCCTCCCCCCATCACGGAGAGAGACTGGATCCACCAGTTATTTCACTTATAGATCATATAGAAGGAAATCTAATTGAAGTCTTCAAATTTGTAAATGGTCAGCAGTCTGGATATTTAAAGGGAATGTTTGAGTTCAATAGGGAAAATCGAGGTAGAGGTCATCCGCATAAACTCATTATCAAACAAAGTAGGAATAGGCTACGAGTCATTTTTCAGTAAAAGGGTTGTAGGAATTGGAATAAGTTACCAGGGGATGTCGCTGATGCAGTGACACTTGCTTCCTTCACAATCATATTAGATACAGACTTTACAGAGAAGGGATTAGTTCATAAATACTCGTGGGATTAGGCTTATTTTATGCAGGTGGAGTAAGGTGATTTGATGTTATTTGAAGGTGATTTGAGACTGGTGGAGGGGGGGGGGGGGTGCAACCTCGGATTGGCCCAAGAGGCTTTGTTACACTTTTATTTTATCATTGTCTTTTATGTCATGCTTGTGAAGAATCTCCCGACCGGCGGTTCCCACTGTTTTCCTGCCTGCCTGTCATTGGTTGGTTCTGGTGTGACGTCATCCACACACTGACTAATCAGGACCCAAAGTGGGAATGCCGAGGCTGTCACGCCATCCACAGAGCGTACTGACCAATCAGCGCTCGAAGTGCGAATTCCGTAACTTGGCTGTAAACTCGCTCCCCCCCCCCCTCCCCCTCCCCCCGTCAACGACTGTTCGCGGGGAGGACGCGGCGACGCCCCCCCCCCCCCCCGCTCAACAACTTCTCGATGACGAAACGGAACGAAATTCCCCCCCCCCCTAAACACGAAACCTAGATCCGCCACTGATTGTGTCCACGATTATCAACCAAGTGGGATATTCGTCATGCTGGATAAGATGGTGGAGATAAAGCCAGTTTTTTTAAACCAACTACCAATGTTCGTCGAGTGTATATTATTAACGGCGAAACTGATGTTACAATGCATTGGTATTCACCGGTATTCCGGTGTTAAATATTGAGAACGTCAAGCGACATTCAACCCTAATCCTGCTGGGGGCAGATTCTGCCCCCCCCCCCCGTGTTTTTTTTTTTGTCGCTTGCCGCTCCCAAACCCTTGGGCCTCGCGTCTTGAAACTTTGTGACTTTTCCTATAATTGATATACACGTGTTGTGTCAAAATTTGAACAAAATCGGCCCAGCGGAGGCGGTGCCAGGCCCTTGTTTTTGGGATGCAATCTCCACTCACCTCACTTTATATCCCATGAATATGTCTATGATTGTTTTATCATTTTGGAACCTTTCTAGTGATATATTAAAGACATGTACATTGCAAGCCCGAAACGTTTGAAACGTTTCAAAAACGGCATGCAAATCAGTAAAACCACATGACCACAATGACCTTTAAGAAAACACCAAAATTTCCTTATTTTTTGCCCCTTGGCCCTCATTAAAAAACATCGGGGTCAACAAATAAAGGTATTTTTACAAGCCGAATGGTGTTTGTCACATCGAAATCGACCGAGCGGTTCTCGAGATATCAAGGGGGGGGGGGGCAGAATCTGCCCCCACAGGTTAACGTAATTCTGGAAGACGGAATAGGGTTAATAGCCAATTAAATCGATAAAATGATGCTACATAAATTCACAACATCCCGTTTTTTTAACGCCTGCACCATATTCGATACATGTTTGCACTATGGATGTCTTATATCACCTAAAATTGGCACGAAAACTGAACACTAATCCGGACTCCATGCTACCAAAATTTGCATATACAGACAATGCTATTTATAGCGCTGCAGGCCGATCTTGGGAAAAACATGATACGTCTAGACTTGGAAGTTGGACGAGGATTTGTGCCGCTTACCTACAATTATGACTTAAACTCAACGTCACAATTTAAACTACAACAAGAAAGATAATACACATTGTGCGTGGTTTGTGCATGTGCATGTCGATGTTTATTGGATAAATTCCCAAATTATAAAGCAAAAATCGTAGTCGCTCTGGCCGGGAGCTACCGTTCCACTTCGTCTGAAGACACGGGCCTGCAGACACCGGTTTCACCAATGTCATGGCCTCCCGATCCCCAGTGTCGGCGCCAGGGGTCAAACGTTGGTGAGGCAGTCAAGAAGAGGTGGGGGGGGGGGGGGGGGGCACCGTTTTGTGATTTTTTGTTTGTTTGTAGGTTGGTAAAGATATCACCATCAGCACGGCTAATACTTCACCGGTACAAGCAGCCTGATGATATGCTGTCATCAGCTTGGAATTGATTTGAAAATAATGTAGCGTTCACAAAATGGCCAGTGCAGTGTGCGCATGCGCAACTTTCGAGACGAGAAACTATATATTTTGATATATTTTAGTGAAGGAGTGTTAAGAAGCCCTCCACGTTTCAAAATCTAGACAATTTTTGCGCGCAATACGCAATATTGCGCGCAAATAGCCCTTCCCTGCGCTCCGTCTTCATAAACAATTAATGTTTATACGATTGTGTTAATGTATTATTAAGATAATAAGATATTCCAGCATCATTAATTGTGAACTATCTTAAATTTGGAAGCTTTTATGTCAGCGAACAAGTTCCCGAACAAAACAGAAAGTTTACGGAAAATGGTCGCCTCCTCTGGGATTTGAACCCACGCCAAGGTATGGCCATGATTCCTTTACTTAGTTTGACTGGGCATAACTGAAAAATAGACATGTAATGTATGTAGTAACGCTATAATGTTATCTGAATGCGAATGCGAATGCGGTTGGAATAAAAGGCCAATTGATTATTTTGTATTTTAACCCGGCATTGGCTGGAGTATCAGCTGAGCACCATTGGCTGGGGGGGGACGTTTTTCGCCCCCCCCCCCACGCCTGGTTATCTTCCGAACCAATAACCGCAGCGAAACGCACAAGGCGGCAATCGAAAGCTCTCAATGAGACGCATCCAAAGCAAACACGACATTTTCCAAATAAGATCACATGTCAGGTCACGGTCAGGTCAAAGGTAAAAAATGAGATATTTGAGCTTTTGGGACATACTTTCCATGCAAAGCCTTAGACTGCGACTATTATCGCACAAAGTGCTCTCAGAGGTATACTACATATCCCGCATAAGAAAAGTGAAATTATAAGCAAAGCTCAAGGTCAGGTCACAAAAGGTCACAGGTCTACGAAAGCCATGCAACACATGTTGTATGGGTTATTTTACACATATAACTCGATAGTAGCAGTCATTTTCACAACTTGACTATCAGGTCACATAAGGTCAAAATTTGAAAATTATCAATATAAAAAAGCATGTGTCTAGACCAGTTTTGTCTTAGAAATACAGTGATGGAATTTATTTGTTTGTATATGGTCACTAAAAGCCAAAAAACATAATTTCAAAATATGTCACGAGCTACTCATACGTAGGGAGCGATAAGTCAGTCAAAAATAAAGATATTAATTTTAAATTTGGTTTGGGCATTATCCACATATTTGTATTTAACATATCTTCCAGTTTTTGGAAAAAATATTTGAAACTGTTCATTTTGAGGGCATTTTTTTTTTAAATTGTGAGTAAAATTTTTATCTCTCTCAAATCCGAGACAGCCATTATTATGTAGCCCTTGCCATTTGCTATCTTTTGACGTTTTTCGATTGCATTTTGCTTCAAATATGGCATTTGTACGGCCTGCTAAAGTTTAGCTTATTTTTGTGTCAAAATCGTGTGTAGTGACGTCACTAAATTCGCTATATTTCGAGAAAAAATCGACGAAATTTCTTCATTTTTGCACAGAAGACGTATAATTGATGTAGGAGAAGGTACCTGAAGTTTCACGTCGATGGCGCTATTAGTTTTTGAGCTATTGCGAAAGTGCATCAGAGGAGGCGAAAAACGCTCCCCCCTCCCCAGCCAATGGCGGGGTAAGGTTGTTTCCCTCGTACTCCTTTGATGTGGATAGAAAAGCGACTACGAATTAACAATGTCGGTTTTAGAAGTGAATTCACAATGTTAAAAGTCCTTGCCTTGCCGCTCATAAAAATAAATTACCGCACGAGTGTTTACGATGGATAATTTTTTATTTCATTTAAAATAAGAATAAATAAAGAACGTTTTTGACCTGTTTCCCGTTGGGTATTTGTTTTGATATAAGGATGAACATAAATTCGGCTGAATTCCCAATGAGACGTTTGTGGTCATGGTATGCCACAAATCTGGTCATGGCCATTTTGTGAACGCTAAGAGGCAAGAATTATCACGCAGTGTGCGACAAGTAAGGCTTTCGATTTGACTCTTCATTCTGCCGGTTGACAAGAATTGCGCGACTGCATGTTAAAGGAAATAGTTCACCTTCGGAAATTTTTCAGAACACGATTTTATTATCTTTTTTAATACAGTTTCCTTTTTTCTTTTCGAAAATGGTCCTACATCGCGCCAATTCAGGACAGAAGGTTGTAAATTATTAATATTTTATGGTGTGCGTTATTGGTCTGCGCATGCTCCATGCAGTACTGGCACAGTTCAGACGGTACGGTATATCATATATGCGCCGCATTCCTTCGCCAAAAAGTCAAATATCTTCGACTGGAGTCTTTTCAGCGAAGAAAAGTTATAGATAAGGATTTCTCACCACGGGCTACAACACTGCTATTTCAGTTCAAAACCCCATGTTGAAGGTGAACTATTTCCTTTAACCCGCGCACTGCAGGGGGGTTGATTCCCGCCCCCCGCCCCCTCAGGTTTTTTAAAGATAGCAAAAAATCGGCGGCGCACAGCGCCGCCGGGTTTTGGCACACCTGTTAGCACATCAATTGCGCACACTTTGAGAAAAAAATAACCTCGGGTCATCTCAGGTCAGGTCACCAGACCAGGTCAAGTGACCCCACCACCAAAAATGTTTGCAGTTGTGCCAAAGCCAGAGTTTTTCACCGATCAGTTTAAAACTTACAGGATGTGATGAGGGAATAAGTACTTACAAATCGTGTATCTCGGAATTTCGATATCGGTGACCTAAGGTCAGGTGAATTTCGTAACCTCCCCATAATAAGTCAATAGGGAAATATACAAATGCTTCCTATTTCAAGGATATGCATGATATTAGTCCAATTGCTTCTGGATCATGTTATTATAGGATATTCTTTATGATCCAAGTGTAAGTTTTGTTCAGTGACCCCTATTGGGTCATTTGAGGTCATGCGAGGTCACCATCAATTTTTGAGAATAACTCCCGACATAATAAAGATAGAGAAGTAAAACAGACATCAATGTGTTTGTCTCCTCGAGACACGTCTTCCCATATGCAACATGCCCTACTTGACCTTGACCTGAGGTCAATTTTTTAAGTTAATTTAACAAAGTTACCATGTATATCATTCGAAGGGCCTTTACAAGATAAACACAATGGCGTAAACACTTTTCCGTTATCTTTATTAAGTAAAAAGTTAATAGTGAAAAAAGATTTAGCAAAAAAGGCATTTTTCTTTTTTGACCTTTGGAGCCTCAAATATTGACCTTAGATCAAATTTGAGGACACCTTAGCGATTTAAAATTTCACTGTCTGGCGCTTGCTTTTTCCGTTTGTTTCTATCATAGTTTCTGAGATACATGGGAATTTCTAGAGCGATGTCCTAAAACAGGGGAAAATGGAAAATTTGACCTTTGATGACCTCTGCTGACCTCAATTTTAACCTGACCTAAAACAATTTGGAAATACTTTCGATAGAACATGTATCAAGCTATCAAATGCCGTTTTCTGCTTCTCGCTACATAGCATAGTTTTTGAGATCTCATGGGGGGGGCGGAAATCACCCCCCCCCCCCCCCCCTGCAGTTCGTGTTCGGCGCAAAGCCCCTGCAGTGCGTGGGTTATGAATAGGACTCAGAGCCTACACAAAAATAATTAGGTAGGTTAAGGTATATGCGAAGAACACGGCTCAGAAAAATGCATCGAAATATAATGTCCTATTTGTAATATAAGTCTGTACGGTACGCCGATTTCCTTGCAGCAATATGTAACTACTATATAAATTAATGATATTTACCACTAAAAGGAGATTTTTGTAAACAAATATTAAACCATTATAAAAAGATCCCACATTCAAAATATCTCCAAACATTTTCATCACGGCGCCTGTCACAAGGGTCCTTCCTTCGCTGCTGCCGCGCTGACGCCACATCGAATTTCTCCGGAACGGAAGCACCCGGCGAAAACTCAGTTCGTCTTAGTGCGTGCTGTTACGCTGAGATACCGCCAACACCTGGGCGAAACACGAGTTTGGGCTGTGAGGCAGTGCCCCCACAGGCCAAATTTTCACAATGCTAAATTGCAATGGCTAGGCTGATTTGGGCCTATAGATACCAACAAACATCTTGAAATAGCATGAAAATGAGACGCGTTTCAAAGCGAATAGTACACCTTGGGAAACGCATGTGAAATGATGGAAAATAGTGTCCTGATTACGGTTCTGGCATTCGTTTTTGCGAAAAAAATACTAATTTGTCATAATTTGAAAAATATTGATATTAATACAAATGAGGTCACAATAATCGTGCGTCACGAAAACGAGTGGTGACGTCATACCGGCAAAAGTATGTCCTTGAATCACAACATGTAAGCAACACTAACAACCTTGTTCGCTGGGTCGCGACTCGCGAGTATATTGGGCGCGATTGAAAATGTGTGAATGTGTACACTATGGCCTTGTAAGAGTAGAGTTGGAGTGGCGTTGCGTGAACACATACCCATTATGTTCATGTGCATAAATAAATGTGATATACCTACCCACAAATGTGTTTAAATGTGTGTTCATCGGTGTGTGGTGGATGTGTAGTTAAATGTTAAATGGATTATACGTTTTTTTCCCAGAAAAATTGATCCCGCTGCCTGCCTCGACCGCGGATTTTACCATGTTCGAGCGGGCCTGTTTTAACATGGGCTCTCGGTTCGCAGAAAACGGACCCTGTCATGAGAGGGCCCTCAGGACGGCCCCGGCATGCCACATTTTGTCAGGATCGGGCCTGATCAAGACCGAGCCCCTGCCTTACAGCCATGCCAGTTATGTGCCCGTGATATCAATAATTCGAAGGAACCGGGCTCAACGCCTGGCCCGGCCCCTGATACGCGCCTTTGCCAGCACCGGGCCCTTGACTCGATCGGGCCTGACCAAGAACAGGACCGCATAAATAATTTGCGAGGACCGGGTCATGTTGTGACGGGTCCCTCGACCTGACTGCGCCCCATATCACGCCTCTGTCAGCCCCAGGGCCGTGCCTTGATCGGGCCCCTACCAGTAACAGGCTCGTATCAAGAATTTGCAAGGAGTGGGCCCTGTTATGACCGGGCCCTCGTCCTGACCGGGCCACATATCACGCTTTTGCCATCACCGGGCCCCTGCCTCGATCGGACCTGACCAAGACCGGACCCCTACCAGGAACTGGCCAGTATCAAGAATATACAAGGACCGGGGGCATGTTGTGAACGGGCCCTCGTCCTGACCGGGCCCCATGCCACCCCTTTGCCAGCACCAGACCCCTGCCTCGATCGGGCCTGAACAAGACCGGGCCCCTACCAGAAAGGGGACAGCATGAAGAATATGCAAGAACCGGTCCCTCGTCTTGACCGGCCCCATATCACGCCAATTTGCCAGCAACGGGCCCATGTCTCGATCAGGCCTGACCAAGACCGGGTCCCTGCCAGCGCCAGGTATGGGCCAGAATACGGGGCCATATGATGCGTGCCCCTCAGAAATTGGGGGGTCAGCTGAACCTTTTGACCCCCCCCCCCTCCCTGTGTGCGCCACTGGCAAGTTATAACTGTCGGCTGACTTACGTGTTCCGCTTGAGCGCGGCGCCGACGAAGGAGCCGGCTGCCGCCAGTGACGTCATCCGGCGGTACGCCGAGTTCAAGGTCAAATGGTTCGTGTCCTTACCTGGTTATAGGGCTTTGGAACACATGATGCGTTTCGGTGACGGTCGGTTCAAATAGCGAAAAAAAGAAGTGCGGTAGGAATACTAATGACATAGGCGAAACGTCACAAGATTTGGCCCTTTAAAATATGACCAAAATACCCAACGGTTTTTGCGTTGAAACTCAGCAACTAGATCGTTTTGGAAGGAAAAAAATCAGATTTGGAGATTTATCAGTATTCCCGACCATCTGGCTATCGCAGTTAAAAACCAATGTTTAAGGTGTATTATTTCCTTTAACCGTTGGAAAATGGTTTTGTCTATTAAATACTTCGTTCCTTATAACCCTACTAAAATTATTGAATATTTAGGGGAAAATAATCATATACTTTATATATTTGGTTAATTTAGGTGAGCAACTTCCTCATGTTCCTCAATGCCCCTCCCCTCCGAGAACTGGCTTTCACTGCAACCCAACGGTGCTGTGGCAGGCTGCTCAGTTCCCACGGAGGCGGGAGCTAACCACGTCAGACTATGAGCGAAACGGAGCCTAAGCAGCTGTCCCTCTATAATCAACCACATGACACCAACCACGATGCACCTGATCGTGAATGTATTGTCATGCAGTCTGCCATGGTAATTTTCCATTCAGCAGCATCTGCTGCAGCCTCACTTTGGAGCGCACACCACTGGTAGTGTTAAGAAGAATTGCATATAACATACAGACATGAAATCATTTGCTATAATTTGAGTCAAATGTTGGAGCGCATTGCAATAAACCAAAATACAACGTTAGCATACGTTACCGTACACCTCCCTTCAAAAGTTGATCGGACTACTAGGACTTCAACAAAGAGAATAAACACAAGAAAGCATGCTTTCATATCTCCCTTCCTCATAAACGTTGCAACGTCATTGGTTACGTTTTTTGTATGTTCTTGGCCCACGGATGTGTGGCCAAGAACTTGGCCCCGGAATATGGCATAGTTCTTGGCCCCGAAATATACAAGGAAGTGAGAACACAAAGGACGTAGGGGTCCAGAGTTCGAGAGCCGGTTTCGCTTCCTGCGCTAGTGAGACCAAGGGCAGAGTTCTTATAGGTGTACGGAGAGCGAAGATATTGTGTAACTAGGAGAAGGGAATCAGCGGTTCTCTGGTATAGCGAATTCCGTTGAGTAACTTATAGGGAGTGAAATTCATACTGTCACCGAGCAGCGGGCCAGCCGAATTAAATCACACGCCTGCCATGTGAACGAGACGAACTTGTGTCGCGAATTCATACGCAGTCCAAAATGCGCTCTCTTTTTGATCCCTTGCTTGCTCCTGTTCGACCCTTTACCAAAGACGGCCAAACAATTCCGAGCGTGAAAGATACCCATGGGACATAGAAGAGATAATCCACCTAAGCATTAGTTTTGAGAAATCCTTTTCTAGTAAGCAGTCAAACCATAAACCTTGATTTGTCAAAAAGCCCACGCAGTACCGAATTACAGCGCGTTTCCTGATTCCCGATCTGCGCTGAGTGTACGTACAGTCAGTCTCATAATCATCTTCCATTACCATGTTTCTAAAACTCCTCTAATTTCACTTCTGTGTACATGAAGGACTGATGTAAGGGAACATGTGGTACCTACCTAGGTAGGTCCCACATGTTCCCTTAAATCAGTCCTCCATGTACACAGAAGTGAAATTAGATGAGTTTTAGAAACATGGTAAGGAAGATCATTATGAGACCGACTATACACCAGGAAGGACTGTGCTGAGTCCTGCGGCCGCGATGTACCGTCGCGGCGCTGCACTGTGATGTGCAGTCTGTGATGTGCAGTTGGCAGCCCTGAATCCCTGATAGAGGTGTTATCGCAAGCTACGGCGCCGACATCGCGTCACATCGCGACATACGGACACGACACTGGCGGGACGGGGCACGGACGCGGCAGTCGGGCGTCGGCGATACGACTCGCCGGGCTGAGAACACTGCTGATAACTCTGCTGGGAACTCTGCTGAGAACACTGTCAGGGCACCTCAGGGACAGTGAGAGGTGAGACACCTCCTTCTGCAGTGTCCTTTTGGTTCCTTGAAATGACCAACTCGATATCGACCGAGCTGACAGATCGGCTGTTGTTGGTTCGCTGGTTTATCTGATAAACCCGAAACTCGCAGAGGAATGCGTTTCAAATTATCCAAAATGTGCTTGTAATGTGGGTTTGAGCTCTCACACCTTGAACTTTAAGGAATTAATGTGTTCAAATTATTTGGCGTTGATTTCTATCACATGACTTTTTAAATGTATCAAATAACATTATAAATATTATAAGCCTCATCACATGAACTTGAACAATCAGACCGTCAGTCTCAGCCGTCAGCGATAAAATGTTGACCGGGGGAGGGTGGAGGGTTCGAACGCGTAGTTCGGAAGTCGGCAACCCGTTGGCAACTGTATAGCATGTATTAGACTTCACGTCTTGGGGTTAGGGGCGTTGCCGATAATTTTTAAGTGGGGTCGGCTGAAATGAAAAAAAAATGTACCCCATTTTTCTGCATGTATTTAAGCCTTTGCAGCATTTTTAATGTGAATTGTCATGTTATAGTAGGCACTTGTCAATTAGAAATGTTTATGTGTGTGCCTGATAAAGCCCAGAAATATAAGCGGTGTGCCTTGTACAGGATAAGAAGCTAAAAATGATGTTAATTCAATTCAGCGTTACGACGAACCGAAGACGATCGCGATGGCTACGTTATGACGATAGCTACCGATGTGACGCCGCGAAGCGGCGTGCAAATTTTAATTTTAGGTCGTGGAAAACTAATTTTTCGTATTGGAACCAGACCGTGGGTGGAGCCAAGCCTCAGGTAACCGCTTTTCCTGGTTGCAGATATCGGTATGATTAAATATATTGAAATGAAGGTAGTTTGTTATATGCATTAGCCTCGGATAGTATATCACGATGACCGGTGGCAGTCAATAGTATCGCGCTCAATAGTATCTGCATATGATAATACTAACTGTATACATATGTACCGAACTGTAAAAAAAAAACTGGTAACAGTGCAAATGGTTTGAAAGCAAAAAGAGGCAGAACGACTTTTCCGCACATAAATGGTCCTGTGGATCTGGAGGAGCCTGGGGGAGATGGCTTGGGGAGATGGTTCTGGCCTGATCCCCACTATTAGCTCTTCGGTCCAGCAAGTTGGGCACCGCTGGAGCAGCTTCTGGGTGCCGATGTCCGCGTCTGCGTTCGTGACACCTTTTCCGGAACTCGGCAGACTAGATAAACATGTAGCCCACTTGAAAGTTAAATATTTTGTGAAGGGAGTGGGTCCTGTGGCCAGCAACTACCGCCAAGGAGAGCCTCTGCCAGACACTTATAATTATTCATTTTCCCATTTTTCAAATTTGTATACACAATTGGGAAACTTGCGTCATGTCGCGAAATGTCCCAGTTTTGGCTGTGGATAGCTGGATTTTGACTGCTGCAAAGACATAGTTTGGCCCTCCTTGAACAGTCTTTGGGTGGAGGGCATGGCCTCGTTGCCCCCCCACCCCCCGGATCCGCCTGGCAATATGAAAGGGAAATATTCACCTTTTTCCACATAAAAAAATGAGTTATTACTTGCAATCGACAGGCGAGGCCAAAATATCTTGTAAATTGCTCACATTTTCTATATAACAATTCCTACCGAGATATTGCAAGTCAAAGTTGATGAGCGATCCACGCTTCCAACGACTGTTTTCGCAAGTACTCGGTAACCAATTTCGGTTCCCATCGAATTCCGGGCTTCTCTCGTAATGTTTTTGTGAAGAAAAAAATTGTATGGAAAATATGTTTTGTACTCGGACTATTGCAATTATATACAAAGGTAACCTTTTCTTTATTTATTTTCAACATTATGAGTTGTGTATAGTTATGTCTCTGGCTGTATATAACACTATGCTTTAGCTTATCATGAACAATAATAATAATAAACTAATCAACAGACAATGGAAAAACTGGCAATGAAATCGGAAGTACCTTATGCAGCATCCAACGGCGACCTATTTAGTGTCGGCGATTTGTTTACAAAGACATTGTCACGCTTCTCGGCGCACTTACGTCAATTGTAGTTCAGCATATTCAACGTTGGACAGATTGAAAGAAAAGCGCCAGATATGTCCCGCTTCCAATAATGAAGGGAACACCAACACCGATCATGAACTCCGACAGAAGTATATGTACTTTCTTTTTTTTAGTTTCCCAAAAATATAATTTTCGAAATATAAAATGTTGTGATTTCATTTTTAAAGGATATAAAACTGTTAACTTTAACTGAGACTTTAACGGAGATGGCCAGATTGTCGGGAGTACTGAGAAATCTCCAAATCTGACATGTTTCCTTCCAAAACGACCTAGTTGCTGAGTTTCAACGCAAAAACCGTTGGGTTTATTAGGTTTTTATTTTAAAGAGAAATACTGACCTTTTGATTTGTTTGCAACAATTGCTTAGGCTACCGTTATAGTATAAAAAATGATGTTATCTAAATTTAAGAATGGAATACAATTATTCCCTAATTCAAAGTTGGAAGTCGGGACAAATTAAAAAGGAAGTACATATGCTTCTTTCAGAGTTCATGATCGGTGTTTACTGTTTTCCAACCACTAATGAAAAGCGACATATCTGGCGCTTTTGTATCAATCTGTTCAACGTTGAATAGCTCCTCACCTATTAACAAATCGCATACACTAAATAGGTCGCCGTCCGGGGCCAAACTAAACTGCCGATTTCAATGCACTTTTTCAAATCCTTGTTGATTGTTCATATAAGTTTGACACATATTCGCAAAAGATAGAGTGCAGGACACATATTGCACACCTTTATGATAAATAACAATGTGTAGGGAGGCTAATTTACTGAATTCGTTACCGAGTACTTCATGAGTACCGACCGTTATAAGTGTCGAACGCTTATTAAGTTTAACTTGAAATATCTCTCGGAAGGAATTTTTATATGCAAAATGCGATGAATTTACACCATATTTTGGCCTCGTCTGTCGATTTCAAGTGCCAACTCCATTTTTGTGGGAAAAGGTCATTATTTCCCTTTAACTCTATTAGTGGCAGGGAAGGGGGACAGATTCTGCCCACCCCTCAGTTTTTTTTTTCTCGCAGATATCTCCCGAACGGCTAAGAGCAGATCCATGCAATTTTGGAACTTTTCTTAGAATTGACTTCCGCATATGAAGTCAAAATTTTGAGCTCCTAATCTCAACAGAGGCCCAGTTTTTGAAGGATTTTTTTTTTGCTGTGACATTTGGCGAATATACGGAGATGCGATCTTCACGGCTGCTTCCTAACTGCCTGAAGTATAAAGGAGTTACATAGGTTTACGGTGATTGAAACAAATGCACATTAGTTGATTTTATTGAACTATAATAAATATTGCACGGCAGAAGCGGTTTCAGGGACTTGAAAAGGGGATGTTTACAGGCAGTCATTATTTATATATTTTGCCTCCCTTTTTCGCTAACCTGGCACCACCTATGGATGCAAATATG
Source organism: Chirona hameri (assembly GCA_036785665.1). Classification (NCBI taxonomy): domain Eukaryota; kingdom Metazoa; phylum Arthropoda; class Thecostraca; order Balanomorpha; family Balanidae; genus Chirona; species Chirona hameri. Next base: position 82,249 of record JAXIVJ010000232.1, on the reverse strand, counting down.
CTGTATAACTGTAGTGTCCGATGTCACAGTAGCGCACCATTTCATTTATCGAAAAAAAAAACAGACGGTTTTATAAGTCATTTATTTTACCCTCAAATTTAGTAACCTGAAAAAGACTATAATTTTTGAATTGTCATAAGTCACTATCATATATCAATCCCCAATTCCATCTATATCGATCCCCATTAGTTGCGTTGAAATCGGTTGATAAAGATGACAGCTGTGTTGAATCAAATGCCTCTAATATTTGTAGTTTTTGCCCCCCTGTTGCCCCCTATCAAACATTTCGGATGTTTTATTTTTTAATATATGTAGATCGTGTTGAGGGGAATCAACCGGTTTGATTTTTGAAAAATGGGCGGGTAGATCTCGAGATCCCCGGGGGGGATCCCCCCACGCCACTAATAGGGGTAGCCAGGGCCTGCCACTAATAGGGTTAAATGGACAAATCTCGTGACGTTCATCATACATCTACATCACAACTCCACTTTTGACATACGTGCCGGGCGGCGTGCGCTAGGGAGCGACCCCCGTCCGCTCCCAAGTATTATTCATATTCGTCCGGAAGTAGACAGCTTGCCTGTGAATAACTGTGCTGGCGTGGAGACTGGAACGTTCGTGACACTTGTGGCGCCTACTTCGGAAACGTGAGTGCGGATTTAGCATAAAATCGCCAAAGAAGCTTTGATTTTCCGACAGACCTCGTCGCGCCAGTGACTGTCTTTGTCGTGTCTGTGATGTATTTTTTAAAGAAAGGCAACCCTCAAGTCATCGGCAAAATCCAAAATTGAACAATGTTGATGTGACCATTGTCTGATTCCCGACTATCTGAACTATTTTCAAGAAAACAGCAAAAGAGTCAAAACTATACTCTCCAGCCGGACGATGGACGCATGCTCACCGACATAAATCTGCCGACACCTAGTCTCCTCCGTCAACCCCTCCCCCATGTCGGACCGCCACGGCCCGGCACCGGTTCGTCGGCCGCCGCCGCTAACGGCGACCTTGACGACGGCGACGACACAGAACAAGGCCGGCCCGGCCGCCGGCGACGACTGAGGCGGAGGGGATGTAGGGGTGGTAGGAAGGCGATTTTTTCCCGGAGATCGCAAGAGAGCGCTGACCATCAGGCGCCTCCGGCACTGGGGCACAGCCCCGACGTGTAAAGTGCCAAACGCCCCCGTGCTGCCTGCTATGCAGATCATGCGGCCCCCGGGCCCCACGGTCGGCCGACCCCAGATTCTACCGACCGGAGAAGCGCAGACCGCCGGTCACCAGTCCCACAGCGCCTGCGTACGACCGGGCACACCTGCTGGCGGTGCGCGACCGGCTGGACGGGACGCGGCTCGTGGAGTTACCGCGACTATCCGACACAGCCTACCTGCCCACCTGTCCCGGCTGATCCGCCACCGGCGAGGTAGGCGGAACGTCGCCCACACCCGCCGGCAGACTCGGGTTGGGTGCAGTGTCGACTTCTCGCCTCGCCCTGCGCGCACAACGGAAACAGTACATCGGCCTCAGACGCCGGTGCACCAAACCAGACTGACCGCGCGGCAGACTCACCGGGAGTACGCAGCCGTAGCGGGTACTGCTGAGCCGGCGAGACACGACTACAATATCGGTCACATTAATGCCCTATCGCTGACACCCCGACTGGACGAAGTAAATCAGCTCCTGCAAAAACACCACATGGACATTCTGTGCGTGTCTGAAACTTGGCTCAACCCCGACGTGCTCGACAGGGTGTTGGTATTTCCGCGATTAAGCATACTGCGGCACGACCGCAGTGTCGCCCGGCCGACAGCAGCCAAGCAGACCCAGCCGCGCGGAGGTGGAGTCGCCATACTAATCGCGGACTCATTCCGTGCGGTGAAACTCGACATAGGTAGTGCTGATCCTACGTTGGAGTCCCTGTGGATCTCGGTGAGCGGCCCCGGCCGCCGTACCGTGGTGATAGGCGCCATCTATGGACCGCCGGGAGGACCGACATCCCGATGCCTGAAAAACATTCGAGACCAGCTACAAACTGCCGTCGCCACGGGAAAACCGGTGTTGGTACTGGGTGACTTCAATTCTTTTATTTTTGAAATTCAAAAACCCAAAATTTCGGAAATCCGAGATAGCCATTTTTAAGAGAATGTCATTTCCTTTCTTTTGACATTTTTATTTGCAATTTGCTTCACAACTCTATTTTCTACGATTTGTCAAACATTTATCATTTTTCAACCAAAAATGGCATAACATGACGTCATTAAAACGTCATTATCTCCCAAAATACTACATCAATTTCATTGAAAGTTGGTGAGAAGACTTAGACTTGATGCAGGCATAGGCGTAGTAGTACCTTCCGAAAGTAGGTGTGGACGGAGGCACTTTGAAGTCGATTCCTTCCATGCAACGCCCATAGGCGTAATGTTAAAATCCGAAAATGTTACTGGGGACTGATCCCCAGTGACCCCAATGGTGGTTACACGCCTGGATGCAGAATAAGCTACTGCAAGTTTCACTTTTGTATCAATTTAGTCCGAATATTTTGAATGGATGGATTTCCGAGGTCAGGCTCCGCGCTAAGCATAGCTTGTTGCGCAGGCCCTGACCCCACCACCCGATCAAGCAATTACTGGCGTCCGGCAGAATTTAGAAGCGAAAGTGTTACGTACCCGACATACCTGGACACGGTCCGCCCCGCCCTCGGACGTCACCTGACCTTGAGTGCGACCGCTGCCACCGACCACAGGCCATCCCAGTCAGGGGTAAATAGCGAGCGCCGAAGCGACTCGAACCCGGGCTGCCACTACCGGGTGAGGTCAGAAGCCCGGCGCTCTCCCAACTGAGCTACAGGGGCAGACGTTGATATTTTTCATAGTTTTCAGGTTATTGAGAAAATCCGGGAGGAGGCAGATACTTCTGATAAGGATAAGGCTAAAGTGCCTATCTCAACCAAGGTACAGGGCTCCACGAAATGTGTGGTACGTTTGATAAAAACTATATTTGTTTACGTGCAGCGTTATACCGTTCAAAATGTTACATATATCCGTATTAACAGGTTTCAATCATGACACTCATGTCTCATGACACTTGAGACATGTTAATACGGATATATGTAAAACATTTTGAACGGGATAACAATGCACGTAGAAAATGTCGTTTTATCAAACCTACCACTAATTTCGTAGAGCCCTGTACTTACCTATAGTTATAGTTAGTTGTTTTAAGTTTGTTTTTAGTTGGAGTGGCCAAAACAAGTCAGTGGCGCTGCACGACCTAAAGGACGTGATGGGCAGACACCACGCGCGCTTCTGCGGCTCGACACAGCAGGATGCCCATGAGTTCCTCATGTTCCTGCTGGATTCCCTGCACAAGGTCATGAATGAGGCGCACTGCAAACAGCCGCTCAAGGAGCAGGAGAACGACGGTGTGCCGGACGCCGCGCTGCCAAGGTCGCATGGGAAGACTTCAAGGGCAGCAACCGCTCGTTCATCCTGAACCTTTTCTGGGGCCAGTACAAGTCGACATTGCGATGCTCGCACTGTGGCAACCATTCGACCAAGTTCGAGTCGTTTTCACACCTCTCGGTGCCTATGCCTGCTAGGTCGAGCTGCTGTTCGCTGCAGGAGTGCATCGAGCTGTACCTGGCCGGAGACACCATCAGCGGCTGGACGTGTCCAAAGTGCAAGAGCAGCACGGAGGCCACCAAGCGGCTGGACATCTGGCACCTGCCACCAGTGCTCATCATCCACATTCAGAGGTTTTACAGTGATGGCCTCTGGAGGAAAAACCAGTCCAACGTGCAATTCCCGCTGGAAAACCTCGACATGTCACCTTACGTCATCAGCAAGGAGGCGCATTACTGCCACAAGTACCACCTCTACGGCGTGGTGAACCACTTCGGCTCGACAGAGCGGCCATTACACTACCTTCTGTAGCGGCGTCAACTCGGGGCGCTGGCATAAGTTCGACGACCAAGAGGTGTACTCGCTAAACAGCAGCGCCGTGCAGAGCTCGGCCGGCTACATCCTCTTCTACTCGGCCAATGATGCTCGAGTGTAGCTAGTGGCGTGTCTGGCTCTGATGTATATGTACCAATGTATATGTATATGTAACATGATGAATATATACATCATTAACCTATAGTTTGTTTTATTTGTATTGCACAATTGCCATTGGGACCTTCGTGAGAATCACACCTGAATTTTGCACACACCGCTGTCACGCGTCCCGAAAAGTTATTTCCACAAAAGCAACGCGTCATTTTTGACAACCATTTGTGCCGAAATAGAGTGTAGATCGGATTCCAAATTGATACCATATGTAGTGTTCTTCCTACATATACAAAAAACCGTTCGTTCGATCTTCAGTTCCGACCGGCAGCTTGCTGGCCGCTATTTCCTCATCCAGTTGAGCTTTTCAAGCCCTGATTTGATGGTAAGAGCCGTGTTTTCCCAAATTTCCCAGTTTTAACTGTGGCTAGCTGGATTTTCACTGCTTCAAAGTCAATTTTTACGATAAATTGTTAACGTTTTGGGGAGGGCCAAAAGACATGTTGCCCACCTTGCCCCCCCCCCTACCTGGATCAGCCAGTGGATGGGTGGCTGGTCGCAGTACCTGCAAGATAACGATTGAGTTTGGACAAAGTTTGTTTTTAGTTGATGTTGACTTGCGTTGACACCGAGTTAGAAATATTATTTGCCATAATTGTCAATTTGTATTGGATTTCCGATTGAAAATAATACATCATCACGCGTCTTGAAAAGGCGCACCTTTTGATGTGTGGCTCGTACCGGTAGCTGCTATATTCACTGTAGTCAATTGCATTCACTGCACATCCACACATTTATTTACATACACCACACACACACACACACCCACGGGGCGCAGTCAGCTTCGTGAGCAGTCACGCACCGTCAGCTGACTACAACGGAGTGTTTGGAGAAATGTAAACAGCGTGATCGGGAGTATCCACCAATCAGCGATGGGCATGAGTGGAAAATCGTTTCCAAAGTTGGTGTGGCCAAAGTATTGTAGTAAGTATTGTATAGTATTGGTAAGTAAGTATTGGTATTGGTACTATTGGTAGTAAGTATAGGTATTGCTATTTTTTCTATTTTTTCATAGCCTGACAAGATGCTCCAATACATTTGCATTACAAGAAAAAAATGTTGGTGTGGCATTGGCCACACCTGCCATACTACATTCTCCACCCATGGCGACGGATGCTGGTCGTCGCTGATTGGTTTACGCTTCAGATGACATTCTAAGGAACATCGACTATAAACTACGGTAAATGGAGCGCTACCGATTCCAGAGAAATGGGGCTGCTTGAGAATGTTTCCTCTCATTCCTAAAACGATTGACGACGATATGGAAGTAAAGTCTACTAAATTAAAATGGAGTAATCAAATCAATATGAGGTTTTAAATGAACTCGCTGGCCTCACTAGCGGCGTATTCCACGCAGCAGGCGTATTCCGGTGCCAGCGCGTGATAGCGCCGGTCATCCTCCCACGCGACCTGAGCAGTGTGATGCCAGCCTCCTTCAGGTCATGACAACTTCAGATCATCCGTCACGACGACGAACACCTGCAGGTCGACTGCCTGCCGCTCCAGCGTTGCCTGGCACGTCTGTAAGCTGATGGCACCGCGTCCCAACAGCGTCACCAGCACGTCATCGTGGTAGCGGCAGGCGATCAGCGCCAGCGGTGTACGGCTGCGACCTCGGCTCGATGTCCAGCTCCCTGCCAAAGAACATAAGCATGCCGAAATCAGTCCATTGAAAATGGCGTCAACTACTTGTCGAGTGTCTGCAATAGTCACATCAATCACGATAGCTTGTAATACCATCGGGCGACCAAATGGAACTAAAATGGGCAACACTTCTGTTGCAAACGAGTGTTGTCGCACATTTAAACAAATAAAACATCAAATTCAGAAATAGCTGGAAGTAGAGTCCATCTTTTTCACACAGCTACATTTGAAACTACTCAGCATTTTATTCGATAATTTGACACTGAATCATAATACATCAATTCATCTATAAATGTATCCCTACTGTTTTGTCTCACAAATCTATCAAATCTACACCACCTTCCCCACCCCTCAACTTGTCAGCGTTTTGTCGCGTGATGTCCTCGACGCGGAGCAGGTCGTCAGTTGAGGTCGCCGCCGTGGACGGCAGCGTAGCCAGACCACGCGGTGACGACAGCTGCTCGCTGCTTGATGTCAGCAGTCAGCACAGCACCCATCCTAGAAAAGACAAATATTGTTTAGAGAAATTCTAAGGCCAAAAAGTCCAGTCAAAAAGTCTGGTAGGTATTTTGACATTTCAAATAGGTTTTCCCAGGCGTGGGGCGTCAGTCACGTGACCAAGTTGACCTTGGCCTCAGTTGGACCCAGGAGTCACGTGACCGAGCTCAGACGCCCCCACCTTATATATATTGCCTTGGGTTTTCCTATATTTACCCCCATCACCACCAGTATGAAGTCTGAATTATGTCATGTTCAATATTTCTGTAGCTGTCCCTTTTTGTCAGTATAGGTGGTGACTGAACAAGTATTCAATATTAATTTATCACAAACTTGACAGCAAATTTGGTCAGTGGTCTCCAAAGATAATGACTTAATGATAATTATTAGATACACAATGATTGACACCAAAGAAAATCAGAAATGATAGCTTTCTAGCTTTTTAACTGCCCTAACTTTGGACCTTTACCCTTAAAACATTGACAAATACTGAGAAAATTCCACAATACCATCCCACAGAGACATTCTTCAGAATACAGTCCAATCATTAAAGTGGCAACATGAACTTTCGTTCCTTCAGCAAATAAATTAGAATAAGAGTAATAGGGATGCACCCACACACGTTGATGGTACCCTTCTCTCTTTTGGTCAAAACTTACTGTTGTGAAATAGGGTAAGCAACTCTAATAATGAACACATTGAAATGTTGGACCTTTCATGCTATAGGCAGTGTAGACAATACTGGCACACTGTAAAACACCAAAAGCATGAAAAATCTGGTGTTTTGGCGAGTTCGCATTATGGTTGTTACTTGTTACCCCATCTTCATAGCTACCATATTTTAGTCAACAATTTGTAATGCAGCTCGCAAGATTTTCACCTCCAAGAGCTAAGTTAAAGGGAATAGTGCATCTTTGTAAAACACCAAAAGCATGAAAAATCTGGTGTTTTGGCGAGTTCGCATTATGGTTGTTACTTGTTACCCCATCTTCATAGCTACCATATTTTAGTCAACAATTTGTAATGCAGCTCGCAAGATTTTCACCTCCAAGAGCTAAGTTAAAGGGAATAGTGCATCTTGGGAAAAGTGCGTGGAATGATGGGAAAAAGTGTCCTGATTACGGTTCTGGCATTCGTTTTTGCAAAAAAGTAACAATTTGTCATAATTTGAAAAAATATTGATATTTTACGCGTGACGTCACATCTATAGTTCTCATATATAGTATGCATATAGTATACATATCTATAGTCACATCTATAGTCACCAAAATGAGTTGTGACGTCATAGCGGCACAAATCCATCCTTGAATCAGAATATGTAAACAACACTACTACAACAAGTAACAAGTAACAACCTCGTTCGCTGGGCAATTCGTGATAATTTGAAGAACAAAATACTCATATTTTGACATGCGTGAAATGTGAATGTTTGCACTATGGCGTTGCATGAGTGGAGTTGAGTGCGTTGCGTGCGTGCGTGTGTGCGTTGCGTGGAGTGCGAGCGTTGCGTGAACCTGAAGTCACACCCATAAATGTGCATGTGCATAAATATATGTGATATACCCATAAAAGTGTTTGTGCGTAAATAAATGTGTGGATGTGCTTCTACTGCAGCGAACATTGCAGGTACCGGTAAGAATCACCCATCAAAAGCTGCGCCTTTTCAAGACGAGTGTCGGCATTATTTTCAATTGGAAATCGAATGGAAATTTACAAAAGTTATGGCCAATAATATTTCTAGCCCATCATAAACTTAACGCAAGTCAGCGTAAAGCAAAAACAAACATTGGCAAACTTGAATCGATATATATTGCAGGTACCACGACCAGCCACCCATCAACAAATGCGTCTTTTCACGAAGCATCTTGAGAGAATTTTCAATTGGAAATCGGTTCAAAATTAACCAAATTATTTACTTAAAACCTAGAAGCATGATGTTTCAGATTTGTCGTGTTTGCTTTGGACCACAACAGCGGCGATGGCGCAATCTAGACGAATCAGCTTCGTGAAATGGATTTTGAACCAATGGCTACGCCAGATGAGGAACGAGCCTCCCTTGCAATTCTGTTGCTAAACACATGATACGTTTCGGTGGCGGTCGGATCAAATAGCGAAAACGAAGTGCGGTATAAATCACAATGGAGTAGTGATGACGTATGCGAAAGGTCACGAGATTTGTCCCATTAAAATAGTTTCCAATGCTCAAACGGTTTTTGCGTTGAAACTCAGCAAATAGGTCGTTTAGGAAGGAAAAATTCAGATTTGGAGATTTCTCAGTACTCCCGACAATCTGGCTATCTCAGTTAAAAACTAATGTTAAAGGTGCACTATTCCCGTTCATGGTGTGCCATACATCTAATGTTAAAGGTGCACTATTCCCTTTCATGGTGTGCAATACGCAATAGGGTGAACGGCGGCGCAATACCAAATGTATCTTAACAAGTAAGCATATCAAAAATTTTATTTTCCTCTTGAGAGAAGACACTTCAATTACCATACCAACCAAATTTGAGCCCTCCCCTTTGATACCGTGTGCGCTTTGCCAGGCTGATTGCATGCAATGCTACGTCTACAACTGAACGCAGATGTTAGCTGGTTCTTATATTAGCGTAAACAATGGCTTTGTCAATTAACCCGAGAGTTACTGGGGGGCTATTTTTTGCCCCCCCCCCCCCCCCCTCCGTTATTGTGCAATAACTCATAAACCAACACCAGTATCGGCACCAATCTTGCAGTACCTTCTCTCACATCAATTCTACACATGTTGGCCAAAGGAAAAAGATAAGGTTATGATAGGTCATCCGGGAATGACGTCAGAGTGACGTCATGTTCTTCGGTTTTTGTTGCAAAATAATGGTTTGCGGAAAACGCTGTCAAAGGTACAATGTTTGAGGTAAATTAAATTGTCTTAAATCAAATTACTGAAAAAAGACTGGGCTATCAAACTGCTATCTCGGATTTTTGAGTTTTTTTATTCAAGATTTTGAAAAACACTTTTTACAAAATTTGCAAAAAAAACAATTATCCAAAAACCGGACTATATGTGATCGATACGTGTTCGGTGAATATGTGTACGAAATTTGAAGTCGATATCTTCAAAACTGACTCACGTATGACCTTTAAATGACAAAAATCGACCACCTCTCACAGCATTACTATGCATAACAAACGCATTTCCGTTTTTGCTTTTAACTTCTATTTATATGGAACAAACAATGTTCTAAGGTCATTTTTTGCGTTCTAGACGAAAAATAAACCTATAAACATGTGTTACAACGCCTGAGGACAGTAATCTGCAGTTTGACCTCGTGACCTCAGATGACCTTGACCTGACCCAAGGCCATAAAGAGCATAGAATGGTACTTAGAAGTGTCAGACACACGAATAATACAGATTTATCAAATTCTTATGCGTTTAATATCGCAATTTTTAGCGACAATTCCATCCATCGAGACCTTTTGATACGGTCAAACATTTTGTACTTGACCTGACCTGTGACGTCATCGGTCAACCCAAGGTCAACAATATTAGGTTTCCCTCGATACATTTTCCAGGGCTATCGAACTCCGTTTGAATTTTTACAATCGGTCCAGTAGTTCCGGAGATCAAAGGGGAGGGGCAAAAAATAGCCCCCCCCCCCCCCCCCCCAGTAAGTCTCGTTATGAAATATACCCCAGTAACTCGCGGTTTAAGGACGAATAACACTATCAAACGCGATAACTAAGTTACATCTAATCAAATGTAACATCATTTACCTAAGTTGAAAACCAAATTGTTAATATTTCGTGGGTTTTTATTTTCGCAAAACCCCACGCGCTTGCATTTGGACAATTGTAGAGGCCATGTTTTTATCAAGGTACTTTAATAGAGGTAGGGGCGTAAAGATTCAGTCGCGTGACTTCCCAGCGCACGTGCAACCGATCGCCGGGATCATCCAGTGTGGTTGGGCCCAAGGAATCGCAGTCAGCTGATACTTCCATTGCTTTAACATGGATATTTTGCAATGCTTTTTAGGGGAAAATATTTAGGTACTAAATCACTTCGCAGGTGGAATCAGGACCCGGGTATGGATGGAGGATAGAACAAGGTATTTTTTATCACCCGGCGGTAGCTTTTCCCGCGTTATATTCCTCACCAAACGGTCTCAATCGCAGCCGACAAATCGCGCGGTTATGGAGGTGGTATCAGTGGCGGTGGGTGGTATTTTCGGATAGGGGAAACAAACCCAGGGGGCCCCTCGATCAAAAGCCCCCTCCCACGGCCAAAGGCCCCACCCCCTAAAAAAAATGGCGCGAAGTGGTAGCTCCTCGGATTTAGGCCACTATATTTTGCAGGGCCCCTAAATAGTCGAGCAAAAAAAACGTCGGACAGGCCCATGTTGAAGTCTCAGGCTTTCCGATGGCCCCTCAGGCCCACCGAGGGCCCCTCAGGCCTACCGAAGGCCCCCTCATGCCTACTGAGGGCCCCTCAGGCCTACCGATGGCCACTCATTCCTACCGAGGGCCCCTCAGGCCTACCGAGGGCCCCTCTCAGGCCGACTGAGGGCCTTTTGTCGGCCTTGGAGGGCCCCTCAGGTTGGCTGGGGGCACCTCGGGGCGCTCGGTCAACTTCTTGGAGGGCCCCTCTTACAAATTTATGGGGGGAAATCATGTTTCCCCCTCCTACTTCTTGAGTGGGGGAGGCAGCTTATTAAAAATAAATGCGTCAACCGAGCCGCCCAAGACTACCTCAAGTAACTTTGACCGCCTGCACTATTGCCATCTGACGTCACGACCAATCGGAGAGCAGAATTCCAAATTACGTAAATATACTTTTTTAACTAATAATACGGAGGAATTTATAGTGAAGTGTCATTTAGTTTCGCTCAGTTTTTTGTTGTTGTCATTTCGCTCAGTTTCGACAGCGAAAAGTTGTTGACCGGGGGAGGGGGTGGAGGTGAAGGGGGGGGGGGGGGGGGGGGTCGTCAGCACAGTCGTTGAGAGAGGGTGTGGCGTTGGGTCGTCAACACGAAAAGTCGTTGAGCGGGGGGGGGGACGTCGGGTCAGCGTCAAGTGTACTTAACCGGGGGAGGTGGCTTCGGGTCCTCATTGCAAAAGATTTGTTGACTGGGGGCGAGTTTTTTTCCCTTATTATCACTTCCAATGCAGGAACGTGAGGGGGCATACTTGTATTGAATGCCCCCATGTTCCTGTGGGGTGGGGAGGGGGGCATTTGCCCCTAATGCCCTCCCCCCCCCTTGAATCCGCCGGTGTATTCAACAGCATCAGCTTTTGCAAGTTATTCAAACAATGACTGACGTTTGCCAATCACATTTTAAATGCAGGCTTGGCAACAGTAATTCACACACTAGGAATCAGCTTTGTTGATGCGACGTAAATCAAAATCACCCTTACCTGTTGTTATGTCTTGTATCGCTCTTTCCTGCTTCTTGTATTATGTGATTGTACGTAGCATGGCCGTAGGCCGCAAAGAAAATATGTACGCGATCGGGGGTTTATTGGAACGCAACGTGGGAGAAGCACGGACCCCGAGAGAAGAACGGAAATACAGCCAAAACATGATAAAATATATGAAATGTAAACAACTTTCAATAGTGGCGCGGAACAGACAAACGTACAGCAAAAGAGAAAACAGCGTTAAATAATGAACGAAGGTAAAACATCAAGAACACAACACCGCCCCTGTCTAAAACGTTTCACAACACTAAGGATTGTAGCGGTTCGGTGTGCGCGGAGTCCGCAGACTCCTCTTCAGTACCACTGGATCCCTAGCAGGGCTAGGAGACGGGACTGGGGCGCACGTGCCGCGCTGCGGGCCGACTTCCTCGGGTGCGACCTCGCTATCAACAGCCGCCAGCCACACCACTGGTTCAACCTCGGGCTCTCAGCTGCCGGAGCCCGGACTAGGCGCCTGGCATGTACCCGCTGCCCGTCCACGAGTCTAAAGCTCACTGGGGCAGTCTGCTTGTCTACAACCACTGCTGGCTCCCAGTCACCTTCACGGTTGTGGGGTGCCGCACGCGGACGCGGTCGCCTGCTTTCCACGTCGGCGGCTGGCCAGCTCGGCGGGCATCGTAGTGAAGCGTACCCAGTGGTCAAAGTCCTGCAGCATGGTCTGCGCCTCACCGTCCATACCCGGCCACCAGAATCTATCCCGGAGCCGCTGTTTGGTCCGCACCAATCCTTTTGGTGCTACTCGTGCACGTTGGCCATGACTTGGCCGCGCAACTCCTGTGGGACCACCAGCCGCTCCCCCCTGAAAAGGAGAGGGCCTGAGCACGACAGCTCGTCCCGCACCATAAAGAATGTGGCCGCCGCGGCGTCCAAGTCTTTGCGCGACCACGGCCAGCGGCCGCTCACATGGTTTCGAACCACTGTCAGGACTGTGTCCGCCCCCGAGGCTGCGCGCATCTCCACCTCGGAGATGGCACCGGGCACCGTCAGGTGAGCCACCTGCACGGTGTCGTCATCCTCCCAGTGGGAGGCAGGGAACAGTCCGTAGACGAGACAGTCCGTCCGCTACCCCGTTCGACGCTGACCGGATGTACTCGACGTCGAAGGCGTATTCTACAAGGCGGGCTTCCCAGCGCGCCACTCGACGGCCGGCTCGGGTGGACCCCTTGGGTCCGTAGATGGTGCAGAGCGCCTGATGGTCGGTTCGCAGCAAGAACCTCCGACCTCACAGGTATGCACGCCACTTTTCGACCGCCCAGACACAGCAGAGCGCCTCCTTCTCGACTGTGGAATAAACTTTCTCTGCAGGGGAGAAGGTTTTCGAGGCATACGAGATTACCTCCTCGCCACCGCCATCCGTCAGCTGGCTGAGGCGGGCACCACAGCCCACGTCGCTGGCGTCGCAAGTAAGCACGGTGCGCTTGGCCGGGTCGAACGTGCTCAGGGCAGGCGCTTCGGAGATCGCCTCCTTCACCCGCCGCACCAGCGAGGAGTGGTGCTGAGACCGCATGAAGGGGTCTGCTTGCAGAGCAGCCCGCAGGGGTTCCACGAAGGTGGAGAACCCCGGCATGAACCGCGCGTGGTAGGAGACTGAACCGAGGAACGACTGTAGCCCGCGAGCGTCACTCGGATCTGGACTCTGCAACAGAAGAGCCACGCGCTCTGGATCGATGCGCATACCGTCGCACGAGACGACGTACACGAGGAAGGAGAGAGACTGTGCGCCACGCACGCACTTGGGCTCGTTTACCTGGACATTAGCACGGCTGAAAGCAGCTTCGACCGCTCCTACTCGTCGATCGTGCTCCGCCTTGGTAGGCGCGTGAACCACGACGTCATACAGATAGACCACTCCCTCGTCCCAAGTCGATCCCTCAGACCTGCCAGAATGGACTCCATTGTCTGCTGGAAACACGGGCCAGCACTGCAGAGACCGAAAGGAATCCAGCAGAAACGACACAAGCCGCTGGGAATGGAGAAAGTGGTCCGGGTGCGACTGTCCTCATGCAACACTACCTGGTGGTATGCATCACTTAAGTCGAACTTTGTGTACCACTGGGATCCGTGGAGATTATGCAACATGTCCTCCATGTGCGGGAGTGGGTAGCCATCAGTGACAACTGTACGGTTAGCCTGACGCAGGTCAACACAGAGGCGAACATCACCGTTACGCTTCCTAGTTACCATCAAAGGTGACACCCACTCCGACGCTGTCACCGACTCGATCACACATGACTTATCGAGCTCTGCGATTCCGATTCCCTCGCTTACCTGGTCTCTGATGACCCAAGGAAGTCGACGGAGAGGCTGTCGGACAGGAGGGATGGTTGGGTCCACTGTCACACGGTGCTCGAATCCGATGATCGGAGCTGGTCCGGCAGGTGGCTGGACGTCAGGAGCAGGGCAGGATGACTTGGCATCCGGAGCACAGCAGGGTGTCTCGGCAGGAGCAGGAATGGTAGGGTCGGCCTGCGACACAACACATACAGAGTTATCTACCACATTGACACCGAGCATCTTCATCACATCAAGTCCCATGAGGGGCGAACCATTGGGTACAACATACACTCTAGCCTGGTGAGCACGCCCCTTGTACAGCATCGGAACAACACATGTGCCCAGAACCTGTAGCTGGGTTCCTCCATAGGCCTGCAAGGGTTCGGTACAGGGCTGCAGGGCACAGGCAGGGACAAAGTATCTGGGAAGCACTGTCACTGGGGAACCCGTGTCCACTATCATAGACAAACAGTTGCCAGTTTCCACACACTTCCACTTGGGCATGCAGCTGCTGCCCCTGGCCCACCGTCAGGATCTGCAACGAATGGACGGCACGGACACCGTCTGCACTGCGGCGCCCCTTATACAGGGCAGCAAAATGTCCCTTCTTGCCACAGTTGTGGCAGTTGACGTTGTGGGCAGGACACGCTGGATCCTTGGCGTAGTGGTCCAGTCCGCAGCAGTAGCGGGTGAGTTGAGGAGCAGCCTTGGTAGGTGCAGCTGCCGGCTGAGGTGGTCGCTGGGTCAGCACGGCCTGGGTTCCCACACCTCGCCTGGGGTCAGCTGATGTTCTCATCCTGGTTCCACCTCTGGGCTGTAGGGCGGAGACGGCGCTGACCGGGGCTGGAGCCTACTGCATGGCCCTGGCCTCCCGGGACGCAGTCTCCACTGACTCCACCAGGAGCAGGGTCTTGGCGATGGTCAGGTTCTCCTCCATCAGCAGGCGCTGTCGCAGGAGAGCTGAAGCAGTCTTCTCAACCACCTGGTCACAAATTAATTCTTCGCTGCGATCCCCATAGTCACAAGTCGTTGCCAACTGGCGCAGCACACTCACCCACTGTGCAGTGGTCCCGTGGGGCTGCTGAGCACGGCACCTGAAGCGATAACGCTCACCCACTACGTTGCACTTGGGCCGAAAAATCCCTGCAGTACACGCTTGGTATGCGCCACTTCCGTCTCGCCTTCCACCTCGGGCACGGCAGGAAGGGTTTGGAAGACCCTCTGGCCCTCACAACCGAGACAGTGAAGAATAATTGCTATTTTCCTCGCCTGAGGGAACGCATCTCCCCCGATGGCGAACAAATAATTATCGAATTAGGCGATCCAAACCGGCCACGGAACTGCCGGCTCGCCGGAGCAGGCAAAAACGGCGCAGGTGGCGACTGAATTGAATCCATCATCGCCCCGAGTCCTACCTCTCGTCGTCAATGTTATGTCTTGCATCGCTCTTGCCTGCTTCTTGTATTATGTGCTTGTACGTAGCATGGCCGTAGCCTGCAAAGAAAGTATGTACGCGATCGGGGGTTTATTGGAACGCAACGTGGGAGAAGCACGGACCCCGAGAGAAGAACGGAAATACAGCGTTGCCAAAACAGTAGAAAATATATGCAATGTAAACAAGTTGCCATAGTGGCGCGGAACAGACAAACGTACAGTTAAAAGCAAAAGAGAAAACGGCGTTAAATAATGAACGAAGGTAAAACATCAACAACACAACACCTGTAATCCTTGCTACCAGAGGCTATACTGGAGTGGTCAGGACAGGCACAGCGTTTCTGCCCAAGTGTCTCCATATTCAGGAACGTAGGAACGTCACGAAAACAAGGGGGGGCAGTGAAACTGTTATCTTGTTTTGAAAGTATCCCAACCCCCTATGGAAGATTTCTTTGCAGATTTGGGCTATTCTCGTCTTGGCGAACCTCTTGTCATCAAACACTTTTCTCACCAAGCAAAATAAAGATTTTACCCCCAAAAAAATGGCCGAAAAGTGAGGGGCCATGGCCCCCCGCCCCCCTGTTCCTACGCCCATGCCCATAATTAAATGTTACCACTTACTAGAACAAAAGTACTGACAATAATTGCTTCGTAGAAGATTAAAATAAGAAATTAATATACAGATTACAGATACAGATTACAGATTACAGGGGACGAGAGACGTGCGGCAATAGCGCCAATAGAAATTGCGCCATTGTTTGTCGCGTTTGTTGGGCGCACTCAGAGCACGTACGGTTGAATTGTTGTGCATCATTTCGAAATTAGTTTGAATGCATTTTATCCATATTTGCGATACTTTTTGAAAATCCGGTAGTAGTTTGTTTGTTGGGGCTTAAGGGCGCGACGACTGAATGGTCAATTTGCGCCCATAAAAAAACGGCAATAGTATCTAAAAGCTGTTAAAACACTGCTTCTGTTAGTATCACTTGTTTAACGTACCAAGACATACGTTTACCAATAATTAAGTTCTTATTATTTTTACCGGATTTGCATGCGTAATGAGTATCTTGAGAAGGCAGCCCGGATTCGAGTCACTTCGGCGCTCGCTATTTGCCCCTGACTGGGATGGCCTGTGGCCGGTGGCAGCGGTCGCACTCAAGGCCAGGTGACGTCAGAGGGCGGGGCGGACCGTGTCCAGGTATATCGGGCACGTAAAACTTTCGCTTCTAAATTCTGCCGGACGCCAGGAATTGCTTGATCGGGTGGTGAGGTCAGGTCCTGCGCAACAAGCTATGCTTAGCGCGGGGCCTGACTTCGGAAATCCATCCATTCAAAAACATTCGCACTAAATAAAACAAAAACATTTAAACAATTGTGCGGGATGATTTCAGTCATGTGAATTGTATAGTTTTATAGAAGTTGAAATGAGGTTTTCAAAACTGGCCTTATATCAACATACCTACCAAGGTCTAGTTATTGGATGAGCATGATGTGTTTTGTGCAATAGTGGTTAAACCTGAACAATTCCTTGATTGGTACACGAACTTATTAACTACAGGGGAATATTTTTTAAAAAATAAAAGCATGACATTTACCGCATCAGTGTGAACATTGACATTCTTAGCTCATGATATCCATGAAATTGTATACAAATATTTGAATTCATCACCTGTCTGAGTTGTTTCTGACTTCGTAACCGGTGTATACTTTTATTTCAAGAAGCAGGTACTGACTCAAATGCGTAAATGTTTTTGTATATGAAAGCTCAAAATAAAGTTTGTCACCAAGTTCGATGAAAATCTGTAGCGTTATACTTTTATTTCTATCTACAGGATCCGGCAAAAGTGTTTGCGTCTGCCTCCTAGAACATATCTCGTGCCTACTCGATTTCTGCCTCAGCTACCCGCGTTCCTCCGAGCGCCTCTGCTTCCTAGATCATTTGAACGCGAGGCATGGGGTCGCAAAAGACAAAAAACATGGGGGCGAAGTATGTTTTTTTTTGGGGGGGGGGGGACTCAGCTCAGCATTGGGGGCCCGCGCCCTCCCAAAGAGATATAAAGTTCCGCCCCTGATTTACACATTTTCAATCGCAACCAATATTACTCGCGAGTCGCGACCCAGCGAACGAGGTTTTTAGTGTTGTTTAAACATTCTGATTCAAGGATAGACTTTTGCCAGTATGACGTCACAACTCGTTTTCAGTCCCATTAAGATTAGTGTGACGTCACATGTAAAATATGAATATTTTTCAAATTACAACAAATTGTTACTTTTTCGCAAAAACGAATGTCAGCACCGTAATCAGGACACTCTTTTCCAGCATTCCACGTACTTTTCCCAAGGTGATATATTCCCTTTAAATTGAGACTCGGTCAATTTGATACCATACATGTTGCATAAGATTTTGCATAAAAATAGATCAAAAGGTAAATATTTCCCTTTAAGCATATGATTGTAAAAATCCTATCGTAAAGAAAACCACTCTTGGTACTGTGGGGACAATTATGAGCTAAAATATCGTTCCTGTATTTGTTTCAGATAATGCGTGTCATTCTACTAGCGGCGCTCGCCGCTGCGGCAGCGTCTGCCGCCGTTGAAAGTAAGTCATCCTCTGCCCCGCTAAACAGCCTTGCTGTGTCTGTATTCGGAATGTGCATGTTGTCCTGGAGTCCGTGCCTACTTCAATCACTGCGGACGATATGAAAGCGTAAATATATCACGCCAAGGAGTCCAGACTGGTCATTGATTCGACACTGATTGAATCGATTGGAATCGTTCAATACAAAATCTTCGGATAAAGAAATAATGCATTCACCACCAGATTTGTTGACTCATGAATCATGATTGAATCAAAACCCGCATAAAATCAAGGCTGATTGAATCAAAAGATTTAACGATTCTTAACAATTTAAGTACACTGGTAAATTGTGCAAATACATTCAGTCCCAGTGGCTACATTAATTTATACTGAAATAGTATTGCTGTAACAAGGTTTTAATGATCATATGTATGTGTTTCCATTTGTATTGATCTGACATAAATTCACCGCATATATGTAAATGTTGAATCAAACGTGAATCGATTAAAATATTTGTTTTTATTATTTCAATCGGAAAGAATCAATTCTCAAAATTGTATCCGTGCATCAAACGGTGGGGATCCGTGCATCAAACCATTCAGATTACAAAATGAATCATGATTGAATCGTTCCAAAAAAGTTTAATCAATAACCAGTCTGCCAAGGAGAAAGCCTTCAGCACTCAGCAATGTCGCCATCTTGGGCAGGCAACACCGTATAATCCTGTCGCTGGTGGCGGCACTGTATATTATGTTATCTTGGTGACCGGCAGGTGGCAGCAGCACGCCCTACATGGCCGTCTGCTACTATGGCACCTGGGCTGTGTACCGGCCGGGACTGGGCAAGTTCGACGTTGAAGACTTCGACCCGTACCTCTGCACGCACGGCATCTATGGGTTCGCCGGACTGGACGGGGGCTCGAACAAAATCAAATCACTCGACCCCTGGAACGACCTGTACGACAACTGGGGCAAGGGTAAGCCTTCCACCAAAACGAATCAATGTATACAAGGTGGCTTTCTATTCATTGGTGATCCTGATGACGCTTTTGGAAATTTCCACCCCCAGCCATGATTATGCATTTAGTTCTAACACAAACATGAACGGAGCATCAGTGCGCCCATTCACTGAAGAGAAAGCGCTTTATTTACAGTGAATGGCTGCACTTACAGGTAAAAGAATGTGCTTTAGTTTTAGCAAAAACATTACGGTTTTTCGCAATTAAACTTTTAACTCTATTTTATTACGGATACCTAAGCGCATAGGTGTACACAAGGGGGCGGGGCAAACGGGGCAATTGCCCCCCCCCCTCTCAAGGTCTGTACCTGCCCCCTTTGGTCGAAAAAAATGAATGAATTTTTGATTTTTTTAGAGAAAATGGTGAAAATATACCTTTTTTAAATATAGTGGGCCAAATCCGGTTTTTTTTTGGTGGGGTACTTTATTCCCCTGAGCAAAAACTACCCCCTCCTGGAGTGCATACTGGGTACGCTACTGCCTAAGCGTGCCATGAAATTAATTTGTATTTCACTGCTCATGTTTTTAACTCCTTCCTATTTCTGTATTTCCAATGCAGGCTTCAGCCGGTGAATGATCGCCTATTACCGCTTGCGTCCCCCTTTACTTTGTTTCACTCTGATGACTGATGTTTGTGTTTATCATTGCCAACAGGAGGATTCATCCGTTTCACGAATCTGAAGAAGCTTAATCCCAACATGAAGGCGATCTTGGCGATCGGAGGATGGAACGAGGGCTCCAAAAAATACTCTGCGGTAGGTAATGAGCGGCTTTTAAGCGCAATTGGTATCATTCGAGATGATGGACTGTAATCAAATCAACAGCTCATTAAACCATATATTTTTATGAACATTAAATCAGCAATGCAAAGTGTTTCGTGTTACATGTTTCGTGTGAAAGTGACCCGTGTTTTTACCTATAAAGTAACCACACTGAAGTAGCAGCATAAAGTAGCTGAGTTCATAAATGCCTAGCACGTCACTCGTCAGAGACGCACCGTGAACGTAAGTGTATCTTTTTTCCCAGTATGCAGACGATCTGATAGCCTTCCTTGATGCGAGTAAGTCCTCATTAGCTGGAGCCATCCACGAATTGCGAGCATTTTCATCCTTATCTGGCCTTCGAGTGAACATAGAGAAGACAAAATGCCTACCAATTGGGCCAGAAAGCTCTACACTGAACGATATCTCACTTGACGTCACTTTTGTAGACGAAATACAAATATTAGGCCTATTATTCACCAGCACCAACATAGATATAACAAGCAAAAATTTAGAGGCAAAAATTCCGCTTATCGACTTATCGAGAAATTGCACAGTGGAATAAAAGACATTTGTCCCTTCTCGGCAAAGTCACCGTAATTAAATACCTACTTCTGTCAAAGCTTGTTCATATATTTATGGCCTTACCAAACCCGTCAAAATCAACTATAAAGCAGATCGAACATCGGTTTTACAAGTTTCTTTGGAGTAACAGAAGTGATCTAGTAAAAGGAACTAAAACCATACAGCGTTTCAGGTATGACGGCATACAAATGGTAGACCTGACTTCATTTATCAAAAGCTTGAAAACCGGGTGGATTAAGCGATTATACTGGTCCCAGCAAGACTGGGCTCAGCTGGCCCTGGCTGAGTTGCCACCGGTCGATTCCCTGGTATTATACGGGTCCAAGAAACTGACTGAAGTGGTGAAAGAGCTACAAAATTCGTTTTGGGTAGACGTAGTGCAAGCATGGGCTGATCTTATGGAGTATCACAAACCGGATACCCCCCCAAATATTGACAGATCCAATTTGGTTTTCAGATTACACGAAATACACGAATAGCGTGATACAAAAATGGAATAAAAAATGGTCTTAGATTCATAGGTGATCTCGTAGACCCTGTGGCAGGTCAGTTATACACCAGTGAAGAGCTAAATAGAAGGTTTAATATAAAAATGACATTTCTTTGTTACCAATCTCTGGTCTCAAGCCTACCGCCGTCGGTGCGAGACTGCAACTTGCAGCAAAGCCTTACGCAACCAACTCTCCCATACAAAATAGCTTTGCTGAGCAAGAATACTGAAACCACTCACTTAGCATACCGAGAATTTGTTAACTCACTTCGGTCAAAATGTTCCAACGCTCAGGAAAAGTGGACAAAAAAATGGGTTAGAGACATAGGGGCGGCTCACGAAGGTAGCATGGATGATATACGGATGGCCACGGACAGCACATTTATTCCATCATTTCACTAATAATAATAGGCCGGTCCGAGCACGCCCTATGCAGTTTTTGTTCAAATGCAGTCGAAACTCTAGAGCACTTGTTTTGGTCATGCCCTACTGTCCAAAACTTTGTGAGGAATTTACATGTAAAGCTGTATGAGTCGTTTAATACCACTCAGTATTTCGAAAAAGAAAAATGTTTTTTCCCCACGTTAGAAAATCTCTCCAAAATAGAAATCCTTATAATCACTCTTGCTAAGCTAGTAATCTACAAATCACGAAACAAAAACAAACCACCGACGGTCGTCCACTTTATAAACCTATTGCGGCTTGAGGCCGAGAAAGAACGAGGTTCGGCAAGAATTAGAAATCAAATCGAACGGTTTGATGATAAATGGGGTGCCATCAGCGAAGTCCTCACGACAGCATAAAGTAGGTAACTCGCACGGCATCTCTGAAGAAAATCCCGGACCACCCGCACCGGAGTCCTCCTGGGCCAGGCGCCTGCGCTTGGGCGCTGCTTGCCGTACCCGTATGCGGCTTACACCACTCGTGGCTTCAGAATAACATACACATACACACACACACACGCACACGCACACGCACACGCACACGCACACGCACACGCACACGCACACGCACACGCACACGCACACGCACACACACACACTCATACTCACACTCACATATGCGATGTTTCATGTTATGATGTCACGCGATGATGCAGCGACGCGATGTTTTCCCGTTGGACAATTAGGTCTATGGTAGTACAGATGCGAATGAGTCGGTGTATGGCAGACAGTTACTACCATAGGTATAGGTGAGGCATACAAGACGGTCCTTGTGCGCTGTGAGGAATGTGGATATTGGTCGTGTCTCAATAAATGGAAAAGAAGAAGAATAGGATCGGCCCCCGCCCTTTCCCTGCCCGGGCTAACCCGGGACCGGCCCTCAGCATGAGCTGCGGGGCCGGTCGGCCGGCCGGGCGTGCGGGGCGCCAGCCCCGCTGGTCGACGGCTCGCACGCCCGGCCGGTGGCGTGGGGGCGCCGCTTCGCGAACGGGAGCCGCTGCAAAACGCGAGGCGGCGCGGGCGGGGGTCGCCCATGATCGTTCATGATTACTTATAGGATGTACTGTATGCTGAACTGTACTCTACTGTATGTTTTTCAAGGTATTTTTTGGTGACAAATATACTTTTTTGAAGGGGGAAAAAAACGTAAGTGTATCTGGGATCCTGGGTTTACAAATGCCGATTGTTTCACCACAGATGGCGGCGAGCGCGTCCAAGCGAGCGACGTTCGTCCAGGGCTGTATCGAGTTCCTGAAGACGTACAACTTTGACGGCCTGGATATGGACTGGGAGTACCCTGCCGAGAGGGGTGGAGAGCCAATCGACAAGGTACGACAGCGTACCGATGCACAACTATCAAAAATGTAATTGACCGGTGCCACATCGATTACATTTTTCTTTCTGCTGATATTGACGAATTATGTCACTGTCATTGTACCTTCTAGGCAGTTACTGCACACTTCGCAACTACTTTATGAATGCTCTTTTCCACCAAGTCGAACGCAGACTTGCTGGTCGCCTTTATGAACGCATTTTATGGTCAGTTGTGAATCAATCAAACTCGAATTGCATGACAGTTCAACGGGATACAAATTATAGGATTGTTGGTTAATTTCACTATCCAATCACCAATAGCCTCCTTTTCGAAACTCCAAGACTCCCGAACCTCCGTGACTGTTCTGCTGCAGGACGACTATGCCGCGCTGATTAAGGACCTGAAGCTGGCGTTTGAGCCCGAGGGACTGCTGCTGTCTGCGGCCGTCGCCCCCGGCAGGAACACAATCGACGACTCGTACATCCTGAGAGAAATGGCAAAGTGAGGGCTGCTACATGATGTGTGCATGTATGTTCATTTGCGTTTGCGCGTGAAACGCACATGGTAATTGTAGCGCGAACTACGCAAGGGATAGCAATAACGCGCTTGTGTGTGTGTTAAGCTTGATGGATTCTGCCAGTATTGCAAGCAGCTTGACTGCATGAGAGTTGTTACTTGATATTCAGGCTGGCAGTGGTACCATGCCAACAAGGTCGGATTTAACCCAATAACTTATCTCGAAGAAAACCACCGCAGCAACACCATAGCTACCGCTCTCCTCACTCGAGCTGCAGAGCTTGGCTTATTTGGCTGCTTTAGTACACTGCTACCCGATGCTCATCCGTTCCTGCTCTCGCAGATACCTGGACATCTTCAATGTGATGGCCTACGACTACCACGGCGCGTTCGACCCGTTCACCGGGCACGTGTCGCCGCTTTACCTCTCCCCGCTGGACCTGCTGCCCGAGCATGAGGCGTACCAATACTTCAGCGTGGTGAGTTACACCAATACACACCAATACCAATACCCTGCAAACTGCTTCAAATCATGACTTTTTAGATATTTGTAAAATCGTTGAAGAGTTCACTGTGGGGTACTTCCCAATAAAATTTACTACGTAACATCAACAGTCACTTTCCATGTGCGATCTAAGAAGTCCAAGTAGCCATTTCCGCTCGCCATCATCGTAAACCACCCACGTGCCCACAGAACTACACCATCAACTACTACATCGATAACGGCGTACCCAGGGAGAAGATAGCCATGGGCATCCCGCTGTACGGCCGCGGCTTCACGCTCTCCGACCCGAAACAGCACGGCCTGTACGCGCCCATGAGCGGTCCGATGCCGCAGTGCCCCTACACCCGCGCGGCTGGCACCTGCGGCTTCAATGAGGTGGGTCACGGTCGCAGCCCGGAGTCAGCGGAAAATTGGATGTAAAAGAGGAGGAAAGTCAAACAGCGGATCGCAGTCACAGGGGGCCACATGGCCAGAGGTCCTGAGGTCACCAGTTAGCAGAATGCGGCGACTGTGGTCGCGTGTCTCAGAGGTCACGGGAGTGAGGTAAAAAAGTATCCCTGATATTCTGTACTTAACTGAGAACAATAAACTCGTCTCATCATTTACGCCCTATTTCACAACAAAGACGATTGTATTTTATTTCAGCGTTTAGGCAATAGGAACGGAGGAATTCTCATAGGGCCATATTTCCACATATTGCGTATGCGACCTGCCCCTGTATCTCAATCCGTTGCAGATCTGCGTCTACCTGAGCGAAGGCGGTTGGACGTCGGAGCGCGATTCCGACCAGAAGGCCATCTACAGCTACACGGACCGACTGTGGGTGGGATACGACGACCTCAAGGCCATCAACCTCAAGGTAACGTGCCGAAAGACCTACAATCCATCAACCTCAAGGAAAACCGAGGAAAGACCTGCAGTCCATCAACCTCAAGGTATCTTGCCGAAAGACCTGCAGTCATCAACCTCAAGGTAGATGATATTTGGGGTTTAGGGCGCGCCGCAACCTCAAGATAATGCAAGGAAAGCTCTTCAGCGCGCCAACTTCAAGGTAACGCGAGGAAAGACCTGCATACCGTCAACCTCGGCAGAGGTAAAACAAACTTTTCGATTTTGCAATGTGACCTGAGACACAAATCGTTCGTGGAAGAGGTCAAAATGATACACAAATGCCGAGTAATAGATTCGTGTCACTTGAAATGAAACGGTGCGTGCAGAGTGAAACAAATGTGTTCCGCATTTCTAACTAACCCACCGGCGAGAGACGGTGTGGTATCCATATCCACCACATATCAAAAACCTGGTCTACTGTTTCACCAAACCACCCAGTGCAATGGTTGGCGGAACTGGGCCAAAGTTTTGCCCAGTTCGAAGGTTCGCGATCGCAAGATCGCTGCGATGCGTCGCGACGCACGATAAGCCAAAGGAAGTGTGTATAGTTGCATGATGTTCACGTTCACATTCGCATGCACATTCGTTTACACCATAGATCACGTTGAGAACTTGCACACAGATAGATATTGACCAGCTGAGTACAAAATCACCATATGTAAGCGGTACACTTAACCATTTTTGAGTTATACACGTTTACCAAAAACAAAAACAATAACAACAATTGACACCATATATCACGCTCAAAAAATGTAAAAAGGTAGAAATCGAGACGCTGATTTGAAGAAAAAACAATAATATATAAGAGGTACAACAAACCGTTTTTGACTAATTTCAAAATTTCGAAAATTTTGGTTGGCACCATAGATCACGCTGAAAATACCCATACAAATAGATATCGACGCTCTGAATTCTAAAATCATAATATCTAAGGAGTAAAACAAACAGTTTTTTAGTTATGCCAATTTCAAAATTTCGAAAATTTTGGTTGACACCATAGATCACATGCTGCCATAGATGGCTGCAAATAACCATAAAGATAGATCTCGACGCGCTGATTCTGAAAATCATAATATTTAAGAGGTACAACGTATCGTTTTTGTGCATGCACATCCACATATAAATTCAATACCATAGATCACGCTGAAATAAAAAATATTTACATATCTGGAAGTGCTTACTACAAATGTGATCAACACTACGAACAATTATTTTTTAAGTTATAATATTGTCAAAATTTCAAAATTTTAATAAAAGTTTAGTTAACATCACAGATCACGCTGAAAATTGCAATACAGATTGAAATCGGCATACTAATACCAAAATCATAATATCTAAGAGGTACACAAACTCTTTTTGAGTTATACCAATTTCAAAATTTCGAACATTTGGTTTACACCATAGATCGAAAATAACTACACAGATAGAGCTTGACGCGCTGATTCTGAAAATAATAATATCAAAGAGGTACAATAAATAACTTTTCAGCTATACCAATTTCAAAATTGCAAATTTTAGTTAACACCATGGATCACGCTGAAAATAAACATACCGATATATATCGACGTGTTGCTTCCGGAAATTGCAATATCTAAGAGGTACAATACACCGTTTATGATTTAAGACAATTTAAACACGCAAACAATTACATTGACACCATAGATAACGCTAAAATAAGTACATATAGATATATTCCAACATGCTGATTCCAAAAATCATAATGACTAAGAGGTACAACGAACCGTTTTGTACATGCACATTCATATATACATTCAACGATACCATAGATCACGCTGAAATAAAAATATTTACAGATCTGGAAGTGCCTACTAGAAATATGATCAAAACTAAGAACAACAATTCTTTTTTAAGTTATAATATGTTCACAATTTTCATATTTTAATAAAAATGTTAATTAACACCACAGATCACGCTATAAATAGCCATACAGATAAAACTCGGCACGCTGATTCCGAAAATCATAATATCTAGGAGGTACATCAAACTGTTTTTGAGTTATCTTAATTTCACAATTTCAAAAAGTTTGGTTGACACCATTGATCACGCTGAAAATAACTACACAGATAGACCTTGACGCACTGATTCTAAAAATCATCCCTATTATAAAAGCAGTATTGTCGACGCGCTCAGGCTTAGCCTATTGTCGACTTTGCTCAGGCTTGGCATATTGTCGACTTTGCTCAGGTTTGGCCTATTGTCGACTTTCTTCAACACTACGCCTATGGACATTCCTGCTGACGCCGCTTGCCTCACCTGTTGTCTGTTTCTATAATCTGAATAGCTCAGGGACTAAGGCACTTGGAGCGTCGTGACAAAAAACAGTCGACGAAAGAGGTGGCTCTCTATCTGAAACTTTGGGTCCCATCATCGTCGGTTGCGTCGTTTGTGCGTGGCGTTGCGTGCAAAAACGGCTGACTCCTCCATTGACAATACACTATTTATCGAAAACGCCGTGTACGAAATTATCGACCAAACATTGTTGCATACCTGGCTGATATTTCGGCAACCAAAAGTCGCACCGACAAGCCCAAAACACAGATGTGCAGAGGAAGAAGCGACACACAAAATGCACTGTCGGTCCATCTGCGGCGCGTTGCATGTGCAAAGTTAATCGCTAAAAAGCTGCAATTTAACTTTTATCAAGTCTTTCACGAT
The DNA here is from genome assembly GCA_036785665.1 of Chirona hameri. NCBI lineage: Eukaryota > Metazoa > Arthropoda > Thecostraca > Balanomorpha > Balanidae > Chirona > Chirona hameri. Next base: position 55,066 of record JAXIVJ010000232.1, on the reverse strand, counting down.
TCAAATCAGTGCTCGGAACCAATGGGACGTGAAGTGATGAAACTTTGCCAATGTGTAGGCCTATGTACCGTCTCTAAACTGCATGTACAAATTAACGTTCTAAAGAATATTTCACTTTTAAAATCCACCTGTAACATACCCATTACCAGATTTTTTCAACGTCAATTTTGCAAGCCGCCGTACCGTCAACAACCAAACTGAGCTAAGCGATACACATCACATGGCTGGAAAGCGCACTAAAAATCATATAATACCCACCCAAAATTGCTTCATATATACATACATGAAGTCTTTAATGCCAACAACTGACACTGAAAACACGCTGCCCGCTGCAAATCACTGTTGCCCCGGCCAGCTGCCGCCACCGGCCCCACCGCCTGGCGCCACCCTGGCGGCCGAGGCTAGGAACTGCTTATGTTCGACCAATCAGAGAGTATATCACCGGCCGGCGTCAGTTGGCGGCAAGGCTATATAAGTCGGCGGCATGTCAGTCGGCGGCAGTCAAGGCCATATAGACTAGGTAGACCCGTCCGGGGTAGGCAGCGAAATGCGTGATGTCACGGGCACGTGACGTCACACGCTCCCTATTCAAATAGTGTTAAATCGGCCTACTTTCGCGTCCTACCATTTGCATACCTTAGGTGCCAGAGGGATCAATTGAGCACTAAATGATAGATTGAAACGTCCTATACAGCTCGCTTTTGGGACATTTTCTCCTAAATTGCAAGGATGAGCCGCTAGACGATGTCAAAGCGAGGCATGCAACCGAGCGAGGCCCATGCCCATATAAGGCAATGTTTGGATTTTGGCCACGGGGAACTGTCGCTGGATGCTGTTTTTGGTTGAAGTGCCAATTTTGTATTATTTCACCTGGTTGTTGATGAAGTAAGGTGACTTGAGGGTACTTTGCAGTAGTATATATCAGGTGAAAGTATTTTTACATCTGGATTACACTTGTTTCATCTACAATTATGTTGAAGATCGTTGAGTGACGAATGCGCCACCATAAATAAACATGGCGGCCGCGCCGGTCGAAGGCGTAATTCTTTTGGTAGACCGAGAAGTGCCACGAGACGGTCTACGAAAGGAAATACGCTTCTCCCGATTCGGGCACCCCATTGGTGGAAATCGAGCTGGAAAGTGACGCCATGGGACAGGGTAGACACGTTACGGAGATAGCCATGACAACCCCCTGGGCGGCAGTCGACAGTCGCCTCCAGTCGGTCGAGGTTGTGTCACGCCCGCCCGGCACCGCGACCGGCTATGGTCGGGCCGGCGGCCGGCCAGAACACAGGCGACTGTGGTCTCTTGGACTGTGGTCTCTTGGACTGTGGTCTCTGAAAACTGTATCAAATGGTGAGGCATTCGCCGCCGCCGCCGCCGCAAACACACACTGTATCGACACAAACGCCTCGACTATCATCAGCAGATGACACTCTTAGTGGTAGAGTGCCAGACTTTGGCGCGGAGCGACCTGGTTCGAATCCCGGCGACGGCGCGTTGCTTTTTTCGTTACAAACGAATCTTAGGCCGACCTGATCGGATTGAATTCGACACGCCCTGACACGCCCCGACACCGCCCCGACACCGCCCCGACACCACCCCAACACTGCCCCCACACGACACCGATCTTAGGCAGACCTGATCGGATTGAATTGGACGCGCCCGCCACGCCCGACACGTTCCGACACGCCCCGCCACCGCCCCCCCCCCCCCCCCCCCGACAGCCCACACCCGCACCTGCCCGTCCACGCCCCCTCCCGCCCCCGCCCACGCTCTCCCACATCCACCACACCCGCACCCACATCCACCACACCCCAACACACCCACCCACACACACACCCACACCCACCACACCCACACCCACCACACCACACACACCACACACACCACATCCACCACATCCACCACATCCACCACATCCACCACATCCACCACATCCACCACATCCACCACATCCACCACATCCACCACATCCACCACATCCACCACACCCCCCACACCCACGCCCACCACACCCACGCCCACCAAACCCACGTTCACACTTACCACACCCACACGCACCACACCCACGCACCGAAACACGCCACACACCACACCCGCACCCACACCTACACACCACTGGCGGGCTATATAAATTTGCTGGCTATATAAATTGCTGGCCATATAAATGGCAGGCCATGTACATTACACCCATCTATTAATATATAAGAGGTACAACAAATAGTTTTTTGAATTATGCCTATTTCAAAATTTCAAAATGTTAGTTAACACCATAGACCAGTAAAACGCCTTTTTGGGCGATGACCGAGCGGGCGCGCTCTGGTAAAGCTAAAACAGGTTTGAAATATGAAACGGTACGGGAGCACACTTGGTAGTAACACATAGGCCTTTTAGTCCTCCATACAAATTGCCAGGCCCTCATGCATGCCAAGATAAAAATTAAGTTTTATTAAATTGTTCATGATCTCCTTTCTCCAATCCGCCAAAAGGGAGTACGTCGTGAGCGCTGCATGTTTCAGCGTATACAAAACACGAATGCTTAGATTAATAATGCCATTTTTGATCAATAATGATTTTGGTTCATTTCGACGTTTGCGTGTGCCACGCGCTGTAGTACCACCCCTATCAGAACGCACTATACGAAAATCAAAATTGATTTGATGGTCCTATCCAATGGTGAAATCCCGATCTCAATCGGAGCAGTGGTTGCAAAGTTATTAGCTTCTGAAAAGCGACTGTACGGCCGTGTCGGGCCGGTTCGGGCCGGGTCAAATACAAATTTGTCTAGTAAGTTGACGAGAAACCTCACGGGCGCTTCGCGCCCGCTCGATAATCAAGCTGAAAATAACCATACCGAAAGATCTCGACGCGCTGATTTCGGCAATAATAATATCTTAGAGGTACAATACGCCGTTTATGATTTATGACAATTTAAACATGCAAAAAATTGACACTATAGATAACACTATCTGTGGTGTTAATGAACATTTTATTAAATTGTGAAATTTTCAAAATATTATAATAAAACAAAGATGTTGTTCGCATATTTGTAGTAGGCACTTGATTGATTGTGCTTTAATTGATTGTGATTGATTGAGATTGTGCATGCACAAAAACGGTTCGTTGTACCTCTTAGTCATTATGATATTTGGAATCAGCATGTCGGAATATATTGTGTACATGTTTTTAGCGTTATCTATGGTGTCAATGTTATTTTGTGATTTTTAAATTGTCATAAATCATAAACGGTGTCTTGTACCTGTTAGATATGATTATTTCCGGAATCAGCGCTGCTAGCTATATCGGTATGGTTATTTTCAGCGTGATATATGGTGTTAACTAAAATTTTGCAATTGTGAAATTGGTATAACTGAAAACGATTTGTTGTACCTTAGATATTGTGATTTTTAGCATCAGCGCGTCAAGGTCTATCTGTGTAGTTATTTTCAGCGAGATATATGGTGTCAACACAAATTGAAATGTATGATAAAAACCATTAGGGTTGATGACCTTAACCTCGCTGTATAAAAACGTTAAATTACTGATCGACTATATCGATATTTCGGCCACAGGCCTTTGTCAAAATTACATATGAGTGAATACAATGTTTACATGAATGACAATGACACAAAATATGTGCATCGAATTCGTCGCCGAGTTTGAAACATTTTCAGGTAATTCTCGTGATCGCATTTTTCGCAACTACCTCTACGGGTCGTCGATTTTTCACTCCTTAGCTAATCATACATCAAGGTAAAGTCACAATCATACGCAAACAGACGCAATAAGCACACCTTTCTAATATAGGCACTTATACAACACATCACATTCCCCGCCCCCCCCCCCCTAATGTATGTACATTCATAAGCAAACGCAATCAAAACTGAAGTTCATACCCTACACTCTCTGAAGCTGAAGCTCATACACCATCACCACAAATCATACTATCCTCCTGCTTTCTATCCGATATACATACGACACAATCACATCCATAACTCTACACTGTTCTTTCAATGTAAGCACTATACCGCACGCATAATTGGAAACCTGCGACAACATAACGAAAATAGAAACATAAATTTATATCAAGCCAACAAACTCGGGCATTATTCTACATTCAACATCAGCTCATCCTAAGGACACAAAATACAATATTATTCGCAACATGTTTCATAGGGCATACAATAACTCATCTAACAAACAAAAGGAGGATAGAAGCATAGACAAAAGATGGAACCTTCTGTCAGAAAATGGGTACAATGAGGGGATTCTCAGGAGACTGTTAAGAGACGTTCAGCGATCTAGGATCAGGGCAGGCAGGGGGAGGGGCAAGAAAAGAAGTAAGGGGAGGGAGGACCGGTAAAAAGAAAAGGCGGATACAGGGGACGGTTTCCTAACCCTACCATATATAGATGAACAGCTCCTATGGAAAGTAAAACATGTCATTAAAAGGTCTAAATTCCGAGTACGTTTAGCCTGGAAAAACGACAACAAACTGAAAAAAATCACAAGTTAAATCTTCTATTTGTAAACCCAGCTGTCCAGGGGGCGCAGATGCCATCTTTGCAGGTCAGGCTTCAAAGGTGATTGCACCCAAAAAAACGTCGTATATTAGATCCGCTGTAAGCGATGCAGACAACAGGGGAGGGGAGGATCCTATGTGGGGGAATCCATGCACCCAGTCCGACTACGCTACAACGAACATCGACGCGACGCCATAAACAAAACCGCCAACACCCCTTTTGGAGATCATATCTTAAACGTGCACCATCAAGACGATATTCTTACCGACACAGATTTTCTAGATTCAAAATTCCTTTACAGAACCCAGGATCACCCAGATAAAAAGATTGCTGAAAGTATTATGATTAGGGGAGTGACGCCTTCATTAAATACCCAGGGATCCTCATGGCCAATTATGCGTGCGGTATAGTGCTTACATTGAAAGAACAGTGTAGAGTTATGGATGTGATTGTGTCGTATGTATATCGGATAGAAAGCAGGAGGATAGTATGATTTGTGGTGATAGTGTATGAGCTTCAGCTTCAGAGAGTGTAGGGTAT
>JAXIVJ010000232.1:0-25000 GCA_036785665.1 Chirona hameri | reverse complement strand
CTGGCTGGCTGGCTGGCTGGCTGGCTGGCTGGCTGGCTGGCTGGCTGGCTGGCTGGCTGGCTGGCTGGCTGGCTGGCTGGCTGGCTGGCTGGCTGGCTGGCTGGCTGGCTGGCTGGCTGGCTGGCTGGCTGGCTGGCTGGCTGGCTGGCTGGCTGGCTGGCTGGCTGGCTGTCTGTCTGTCTGTCTGTCTGTCTGTCTGTCTGTCTGTCTGTCTGTCTGTCTGTCTGTCTGTCTGTCTGTCTGTCTGTCTGTCTGTCTGTCTGTCTGTCTGTCTGTCTGTCTGTCTGTCTGTCTGTCTGTCTGTCTGTCTGTCTGTCTGTCTGTCTGTCTGTCTGTCTGTCTGTCTGTCTGTCTGTCTGTCTGTCTGTCTGTCTGTCTGTCTGTCTGTCTGTCTGTCTGTCTGTCTGTCTGTCTGTCTATATGTCTGTCTGTCTGTCTAACTGTATGTCTATCCGGCACCGCCCAGTTTATTCAGTTTAAAAGTCCCAGTTAATTCACATGCTGAATTGGTGCGGATACCTCCATCCCGGAGATGCCAGCTAATCGTCCAGCGGAGCGGACGGGTTAGCACTAGTCATGCAACTACACACACTTAGCCAAAGGCACGTTTTTCGGCGGTGAGACGCGATGAGTCTCGAGACACGGCAGCCTTATTTGGGCGTGTCTAGACGTATTTTCGCCCGAGCACCCAGCGGTTGACGGCATCTGCCCCGTCCAGTTCTGCAGGCGCGGTTGCGACGCCAGCGACATCTGACCTGGGAAGCCCCGCCGGCGAAAATGTCTTATACATATACAAGCGTCAAGAAACGGGAGACACATTTGAGGCGACAAAAATTTGTCGTGAGACACAGCACACATTTTGTTTTACCTCTGATTACCTCAGGATAACGCGACGAAAGACCTGCAGCTCATCAACCTCAAGGTAACGCTCTGAACACTCTCGAGTCCGTCAACCTCAAAGTATCGTGCCGAAAAGGCCTGGAGTTCATCAACGTAAAGGTAGCGCGATTGAATACCTGCAGTCTATCAAACACAAGGTAACGCAAGGGAAGACCTCGATAAAGCCCAGAAAGTGGGTAAGATTGAAACGACCTTCCTCCCCACCCAGGTGGTTTCCTCTTCATTTTTGTTGGCTGGAAAGTTGGGCAAATCGACAAAGGAATGAGGACTGTGGATTGTTTCCAGGATTGTTTGACTGTGATTGCTTTTATTGACTCATAATATTCATTGCGATAACAGAAACGTCTGCACCGCTGGCCACCAGTCCTCGAATAACGTCGGAGCATTACCTTATGTGACAGTGTGGCGTCAGAGAATAACCTACTGTCAAACGTCGCTCCCCACAGTCCCAGTACATCAAGGACATGAGACTAGGCGGCGCCATGGTCTGGTCGGTTGAAACGGACGACTTCCGCGGCCTCTGCGGTTTCGGCACCAAGAACCCGCTGATGACGGCCATCTGGGCCAACCTGAACGGCGATATCCCGCACCCCACGCCCGGGCCGACCCCGACCGATGACCCGGTAAGAGGGATATCCTCACTCCCAGTCGACCAGTGAGAGGGTTCTCATTCTTGCAAAGGGTCCTCCTTGTTCTCCGACGATCAGTTCCGTGGACAGGTGTGCCAGCTCTTCTTAGTCCTCATGTATACGATTAGAACAGAAAAGTTTCAGTTTCGGCATCGGTACAATTAAAGTCGTGTAACTCTGCATAGGTCTCAGTGACATACGTCTTCGTGGTAGGACGATACCTCTGCAGTAGTGACTGAGGGGTGACAGGGTCACCAAGCCCCAGACATTCGAGTCTTCGCTTATGCTAACGATCTGTCGCGACGGATCTCAGGCCTGACGACATCCGTGAGGCCGTTTTAGACCGCAGTGTGTTGGCGCGTGAGCTTATTACACACGGTCAGATTATGCACACACTCCTTTGGGACCCGTTGACTAAACGTGTGAGTGCCGTCACTCCGTCGGGGCTTGCTGGAGTTAAGTGTAGAGTTTCGTCATAAGCAATAGAGGTGCCGTTGAGCCCGCGCGCCGTGCCGAACTTCTCAGACGGACTCCCCGGTGACGACTGAGTCTCCGACGCCGACGGCGGCGCCGAGCCACATCTGCAAAAACCCTGGCCTCAACCCTGACCCGGACAACAAGTGCTCGCCCATCTTCTACGCCTGCGTCTGGAACGGAGACCACTGGGAGATCACCAAGGTAAGTGCGGTCGGCCTTAGATCGTATCTGTGTTGTGGTTGTTATTTTGCGATTGTCGCTTGGCAGAAGTGTCGTGCTAAATTTGTAGGGGGATAATTCGCGAGACTGATAATAAAAGAGCTGTCCTATATTTGGTGGAGAAAATACAGTGGCTTTTCCGTTCTGGTGTGTTCCTGGTTAATTCTTATATTATTTATAATGATTTATACCACGTGGAATAGTTTACCTATTTCAGGCTCTCAATGTCAGAAATTCCAAAGCTGAGTCAGTCTTCTAAAACAAACAGGCTACAGCATACCTCGGGAGATATTTGATGTAATTGATGGAAACGCCTGATGCAGAATGCGCCGCTCTGGTGCTTTACCCATCATGTGTCCGGTTCCCGACTGTTGGTCTATAAACACGCAGGGTAGTCCGATCCTGGCTCAGTATCGGATAAATTGCACCAATTCACGCGGCACCTGCTGTCGGTTTAGCACACCCGAGCCCGTATAGTGACACACCATCAACCGGTGTTCCACAGGAGGAGTGCGCCAGCGGCACGGTGTTTGACGGCTCCGCCAACACGTGCATCTGGAGCTACGAGTCCGACGAGTGCGATACGGCCTCGCTCTACCGCATGGAGGCCTAGGCCATACCGCGGGCCCAGACTGCTCTGTGCAACCTGGCGTCAGGCGGGTCACGTCTGAGCCAGAGCGACTGTCTGGGCGCTCATGACAGGACAGACCATACACCGGACAGACTGTGACACAAATGTTGGGTTGTGTTGGAGTGGGGTACCGAGTGTAGGGAGTTGTGTTGGAGTGGGGTACCGAGTGTAGAGTTGTAGGGAGTTGCGTACCGAGTGCTAAGCCTGCTTGTATTCCTGAGACGAGCTCACTGTGAAATACAGTCGTCAATAGAAGTGCAATACACTACGGCACTCGGCTCTTGATATGGTTATCGCCAGCGTGTACTTGTGGCAATTCACATATCAAATATTAAATATACATTGCCAATCATATTCGACATTTGCCTTATGCTACATATAGTCACAGGTGCCGGCACACACACACACAAACACACACACACACACACACACACACACACACACACACACACACACACACACACACACACACACGCGCGCGCGCGCGCACGCGCGCGCACACGCACACGCACACGCACACGCACACGCACACGCACACGCACACGCACACGCACACGCACCCCCGCACGCACGCACGCACGCACGCACGCACGCACGCACGCACGCACAGACACAGACACACAGAACTGCAAAAACCTTTCTCTCTGTCACAAACTTTCGGACAACACAAAGAAAGTGTCACACGCAGGCACGTAGCCAGGATTTGTATCAGTAGGGGGGGGGGGGTGGGTGGGTCGGGTCATCAGAAAATCGAATTGTATCTAGTGTAAATTTGTTTTCCTCAGTGGGGCCATGTTCCGTGCCCCACCCCCATTGCCTACGTAACTGGTCACACGAGGCCTGTTTATGTGCACAGATGACTACAGGCACAACTATAGTCTATACAGAACACAACGATTGAAACGCCACATCTCCTGAACGGCGAAACACGGGTAGGAGCGCATTACCAAGCGTTCGCATGGCTGTCGGCGTTGCTGAAGTTAAAGCTGCCAGCGACAAATGTTGAAGCCGTCAGCGACGAAGCCCAAATCTGTCTAATATTTTGTATTTGTTTAACGAACCCAACATCTGTCGAATCATTTTTTTCTGTGCCGCCACATTCACGCGGAACCTACTGTCTAACCTACCTACCTAATTTATCTACTGTCTACTATCCAACCTATCTAATTTCACTGACATCAAGTTGTATGCGGTGCCGCCGACAGTGCCGCTACCTATATGCGGCGCATTTTACTCAATGAAAACACGTCCAGTGAAACGATGCAGCCAAGTTGGCATGGGTGGAGCTTTTAAAAAAGTTGGTGTGGCAAAATGTAATATTGGCTGGTTGTTTTGCATGGTTAACCCGGCAGTCACTGGGGTATATTCTGTAACACGACTCACTGGGGGAGGGAGGGGGGCTTTTTAAGCCCCCCCCCCCCCTGGTATCTTCAGAACCAATGATCGCAGCGGGACGCGCAATGCGGCATTCGAAAGCGCACAATGAGATAAACCTAACGCAAGCTTAAAAAATTAAAATTAAGGTCACATGGCAGGTCACGGTCAAGTCAAACGTCAAAATCGAGGTATTTGAATTTATGGACAATACTTGCCATCCCTGGCCTTCGATTGCGCCTATCATCACCCAAAGTGCTGTCAAAGGTATGATACATATCTCACATGAGCTAAAGTGAGACTGTTGTAAAAGATCAAGGTCAAGGTCAGGTCACAAAAGGTCACTACACACAAAATATCTACGAAAGTCATGCAGCACATGTTTTATGGATGCTTTTACGCGTAGAATTCGATAGTGGTAGTCATTTTACCACCTGACTTCATTTACGTGAAGTTAGTGTCAAGTTCAGGTCAAGTTCAGGTCACCGAAGGCCAAAATTTGAAATTAATAAATCGAAAAAAACATGTTTCTATGTCAGTTTTATCTATAAAAAACAGTGCTGGCATTTATTGGTCTGTATCCGGTAAAAAAAGCCCAAAAACGCAATTTCAAAATATGACGTCATGATTTACCCATACATAAATGCCATGAGTCAAAAAAGATCATTTTGAAATTTGGTATGGTAGTTGCCCATATGTCGTTATCTGACATATATTCCGGTTTTTCAATATCTTTGACAAATGTGATTTGTGAGCTTTTTTTTTTTTAATTTCTCGAAATTTATAGATAGCTGATTTGTAGCCCTTGCAATTTTCTACCTTTTAGCGTTTTTCGATTGCATTTTGCTTCAAATGCAGCATTTGTACGGCCTGGAAAAGTGTAGCCGATGTTGGTGTCCAAATCGTGTTTAGTGACGTCACTAAATTCACTATATCTCGAGAGAAAAAATCGTTTTGGAAGGAACAGTTCCAAATTTGGAGATTGGTCAGTACTCCCGACAATCTGGCTATCTCAGTTAAGAACTAATGTTAAAGGTGCACTATTCCCTTTAAAGGCAATAGTGAACCTTTAACACTAGAAGCCGGCAATGCGATCGGGGCATTGCCTTGGGGTCAAAATCGTACGATAATTCCGTAGTTTGGTCCCAGCCGGCCAGGCTACCGCTGACTGGCCGTTGCGGTGATCTCAGACTGTGACGTCACAACAAGCCGCCACTGGACGGCGTGCCGGCCGGCTCTCAGTGCTGTGCGGCGCAGTATCCTGTTGTGCGGCACAGTATCCACGGCCGGCCGGCACCAGCTGACGGCAGAGGCCGGCTCCTTCAAAATTATAACTTGGGTTTACCCCCCTGGAGGGTTTATTTTGCCCCCCTCAGTATCGGCAGCCATTATTAGATTTTGGGCCGCTGTATCGCGCACGTGACCTGCGAGTATCAAGTGTGTGTCACCAACCGTGTGACCTGAGCAGGCGAAAAATAAAAAAAATGTTGGCGCCAACTTTTTGGCACTTGGCACGTGCCACGTCCCATCGATTTACCCGAAAATGGTACCATCATCTGTCCGCAGTGTTGCCAAATCGAACGGTGCCACCCGCGTCAAAATCGGAACAGCCGTTTGGGCTCCACGTGCCAATATGCTCCGTTGGACACACACACACACACGCACGCACGCACGCACGCACGCACGCACGCACGCACGCACGCACGCACGCACGCACGCACACGCACACGCACGCACACACACACACACACACACACACACACACACACACACACACACACACACACACACACACACACACACACACACACACACACACACACACACACACACACACTTTCCGAGCGAGCGGTGGAAATCTTCGAACTCTGAAAAACGTGCAAACATGTTTCTCATTTTTCTACGATATTGAATAAGTTTTTAACTAAGATAGCCAGATTGTCGGGAGTACTGAGAAATCTCCAAATCTGATTTTGTTCTTCCAAAACGACCTAGTTGCTGAGTTTCAACGCAAAAACCGTTGGAGCTATTGGGAGCTATTTTAAAGGGACAAATCTCGTGACGTTTCGCATACGTCATTAGTATTTCTACCGTACTTCGATTTCGCTATTTCAACCGACCGCCACCGAAACGCATCATGTGTTTGGTAAAAGAATTGCAAGGAAGGCTCGTTCCTCGTCTGGCGTAGCCATTGCGACAGCACTGTAATAGCCACAATGATGTGGAAGTTTCTGCAAGTGAAATACATTGGTTCAAAATCCATTTCACGAAGCTGATTCGTCTAGATTGCGCTATCGCCGCTGTTGCGGTTCAAGGCAAACACGACAAATCTGAAACATCAAGTGACTAGGTTTTCAGTAAATAATTTCGTCAATTTTGAACCGATTTCCAATGGAAAATTACCAAAAGATGCTTCGTGAAAATACGCATGTTTTGATGGTTAGCTGGTCGCGGTACCTGCAATATATCGATTAAATTTTGCCAATGTTTGTTTTTTAATTACGCGAAGTTCGTGATAAGCTAGAAATATTATGGCCCATAACTTTAGTCAATTGCCATTGGCTTTCCAATTGAACATAATGCCGACACTCGTCTTGAAAAGACACATCTTTTGATGGGTGTTTCATACCTGTAACTGCAATGTTCGCTGGAGTAGAAGAAGCACGTCCAGAATTTATGCCATTATTATACTTCTGGTTCAGGTTCAAGTTTTGAGTAAATTATTTGGCTAATTTTGAACCGATTTCCAATTTAAAATTACCGAAAGACAAAGAATGCTTCGTGAAAATGCGCGTGTTTTGATGGGTGGCTGGTCGCGGTACCTGCAATATATCGATTACATTTTGCCAATGTTTATATTTTTGCATTATGCTGACTTACGCTAAGTTCGTGATGAGCTAGACATATTATTGGCCATAACATTGTCAATTTCCATTGAATTTCCAATTGAAAACAATGCCGACACTCGTTTTGAAAAGGCGCATCTTTTGATGGGTGAATCATACCGCTAGCTGCAATGTGCGCTGCAGTAGAAGCACATCCACACATTTATTTACACACACACACACACACACACACACACACACACACACACACACACACACACACACACACACACACACACACACACACACATTTATGGGTATAGCACATACATTTATGCACATGCACATTTATGGGTGTGACTTCAGGTTCACGCAACGCCACTCCAACTCCACTCATGCAACGCCATAGTGCAAACATTCACATTTTACGAATGAAAAGGTATAAATATTTTGTTCTTCAAATTATCACAAATTCCCCAGCGAACGAGTTTAAAAGTCTTGTTGTAGTAGTGTTGTTGACATATTCTTATTCAAGGAAAAACTTTTGGCGGTATGACGTCACAACTCATTTAGGTGACACAAGATTGTTGTGACATCACACGTATTATCAATATCTTGCAAATTATGACAAATTGGTAATTTTTCCGCAAAAAAAACGAATGCCAGAACCGTAATCAGGACTCTTTTCCATTATTCCACGTACTTTTCCAAAGGTGCACTATTCCCTTTAAGCCAAATTCAGAATAGGCATATACCCCTCAGGCACAAACGTAACGGGACCAAGGGCAAACTAGTTTGGCTTACCCCAGAAGTAAGAGTGCTATACAAGCTAAAATAAGTGCATTTATCATTTTGAAGGGATCATCACTAGAGATAAACCAGAAGGCCTACCAGAATGCAAGAAATTCAGTTAAGAAAAAGGTCAGAGCAGCTAAAAGGGTAAAGGAACTTGATTTAACAAGACATTGCAATGCAGATAGTAAGAAGCTCTTCAGTTTGTATAAGTTCAGTACAGTTTCCAAAAATATAGGCCCATTTAAGGTAAATGATGTGTTATTTAGCAAGGACAGTGAAATGGTTGAAATGCTTAAAGGAAATAGTTCACCTTGGAAATTTTTCCCAAACATGCTTTGATCATATTTTGAAATACAATTTCTTTTTATATTGTCAAAAATGGCCTTATATCGCGCCGGTTCAGGACATAAGGTCGTACATTATTATTGTTTATCAAAGCGATATGCATACTCTGGGTCAGAGTCCTGACGTCACGCGAATTAAAAAAATGGTTCACCCAATCAGATTCGAAAGTAGTCGCGTAAGGATAGACTCGCATTAGAGATGTGCCAACCGGCGCCCGGCGGTTCGCTTGCTAGCATAAGCTGCAAGCTGATTGGTGAGGGTATAGCCTCTGCCCGAGCTAAATCCAGCACCACATTATTTCGCCAGCACCGCATTCCTTCGCCAAAAAACAAACAAATATGCTGGAGAGTCTTTGGAGTCTTTTCAGTCAAGAAAACTTGCATATATGGGATTTCCCAACATGGGCTACAAAACTGCTTTCTCAGTTTAAAACTAATGTTGAAGGTGAACCATTTCCCGTAATGATCAGTTCCAATCTGTCCTTACTATTCGAGGACCAGAGTAGTACTGCAGTACTTCAGCCCGAGCCAGAGACCGAGGAGGCAATAGGAGAGTAGCATAAGTAGTTAACTTATTCTGGAATATCTAAAGAAAGTAAGGCCAACCAAGGCAGAAGGACCTGATGACATCCATGCTAGACTTTTAAGAGAATCTGACGAGAGTTGTCAGTTCCATTAGCCATAATATTGTATAAATCACTCGCAGAGACTACAATTCCAGTTGATTAAAAAAGAGCAAAAGCTGTTCCTATTCATAAAAAGGGAGATCAAAATAAAGAGGAAAACTATAGACCGGTTAGTCTGGCATCATTGGCATCATTAGCAAGGTGCTTGCATCAATCATCGAAGATAAGATTGTTGAATTCTTGGAGCAAAATGAAATCATCAAGGATAGACAGCATGGCTTTAGGAAGGGCCGTCCTTGTTTACCTAATCTTCTGGAGTTTGTGTATGTTGCAAAATATAGCAATCAGGGTAAACAGTAGCTGTTCTTGATTTCAGTAAAGCATTTGACAAAGTCCCCATACGAGACTAGGATTGCAACTTAAAATTCATGGGATCAGGGGCAAGACTCTCGATTGGATAGAAACGTGGCTTTCAGGACGTCAGCAAAGGGTTATACTAAATGGGTGCAAATCACAATGGAAGGAGGTTCTCAGTGGGGTTCCACAGGGCTCAGTCCTGGGCCCACTGCTTTTTATAATATTTTTGAATGCAATTGAGAACAGTATAGACAGCAAAGTCTTGACATTTGCAGACGATCTAAAAGTTGTCCAGATTATTAGAGAAAGACATGATCAGGATGTTTTTTCAATCAGATCTGGACAAGCTAGTTGAGTGGTCTGAAGCATGACAGATGAAATTCAATTTGAGTAAATGTAAGATCAGGCACGTAGCCAAGGGAGGGGGGTGCGGCCGCACCCCCTGGAGGCCCATTTCGGCGGCGGAGGGCCCTTTTCGGCGCGCGCACCGCGCCGAAAAGGGCCGACGAGACCGCAAGCGCGGAATCATGGGCTCTTTACCACGCGAAGCGTGGTCTTTAGAGTTTAGAGCACTTCAGAGGCTCTTTAGGGTCACCAGGACCCTCTCTGAAAGACCAGAGGGCCCCTTGGACGTTCAAGAGATCCCTGTGCATGTCAAAGGGGACCCTCACCAGACCAAATGGGCCCCCTAGGTGGATCAGGACGGCCCCTGAACATGCATAATGGGCTCCTAGTCAGCACGGCCTGCCCCGGGGCAGGTCGGAAGGCCCTCGGAGCATGTCGCAAGGCGACAAAGCAGCCAGCGCAGTCCCTTGCCAGGTCGGAAGGGTCCCTTAGAAGGATGGAGGCCCCCTGGCCGGGACAACATCGCTCAGAAACTGCAAGAGGCCGATCAGCAACGTGGAGGATCACCAGATCTCTGCTGTCGGGCAAACACAGCACCGAGCGCCCCGTGCCGCTAGTCTCTTCTTCGCTACCATCGGCTTACAGACATCGGCTGCCGTTACATCGACGCGTTATGTGCCACTTCTTCTGCCGCGTGTACTGACGTGCTCTTTTAAGTTAGCGCCAGTGTCTTTCGACGTGTTGCGCAGAACTGTCATGAAGCTGCGTAACACCGGAACATGTGGAATTGACGGCATACAAACAGTCTTTGTTAAACGCACGTTCACGGTCATAGGCCATGTCATTTTAAATGTGGTCAACAATAGCCTGCTCACAGGTCATGTGCCGGGCAGCTGGAAAACGGAGCTCGTGTACCCGATACACAAGAATGGTGTGCTAAACGACCCGTCGCAGTTCAGGCCAATATCTGTCGTACCCCTGTTGGCAAAAATAACAGAGCGCATCGTTCAAACGCAGTTGTATTCGTATTTGAGCACTTATGATATTTGCTCACCAACGCAGCATGCATACCCTGTAGCTCAGTTGTAACTCAGTTTTTTTTTTCTCGCCCCTGTAGCTCAGTTGGGAGAGCGCTGGGCTTCTGACCTCACCCGGTAGTGGCAGCCCGGGTTCGAGTCGCTTCGGCGCTCGCTATTTGCCCCTGACTGGGATGGCCTGTCGCCGGTGGCAGCGGTCGCACTAAAGGTCAGGTGACGTCAGAGGGCGGGGCGGACCGTGTCCAGGTATGTCGGGCACGTAAAAACTTTCGCTTATAAATTCTGCCGGACGCCAGGAATTGATTGATCGGGTGGTGGGGTCAGGGCCTGCGCAACAAGCTATGCTTAGCGCGGGGCCTGACCTCGGAAACCCACCGATTCAAAAACATTCGGACTAAAACAAAACATTAAACGCCGCAATCAATCGACTGAAACCGCTCTGCTGACTGTTTCCGATTACATTTTATCTGTCATGAACCGCGGAAAAGTAGTGCTACTCACCATGATTGATCTAAGCAAATGTTTTGACACGATTGACCATGAAACACTGTAGTGCGTCCTTGAACTGTACGGCACTAACACGAAATGGTTCTGCAGCTACTTGTCCGGACACTCTCAGCGCGTGCAGGTCAAAACGAGCGATGGAAAAACGCTTGTGTACAAACCAGCCAGCAACCCAACAGGAATTTATCAGGGTACTGCCCTAGGGCCATTACTATTCAGCATCTTCTCCAATGATATGTACCTGCATGTGAAAGACACAGTGCAAATCGTTCAATACGCTGACGATACTCAGCTGATGGTAAGTGGCCGGAAGAGCGAACTGCCGTCACTTATCGAAATGCTGGAAGCGGCACTTCACTCAGTCGGCCAATGGTTTGCGAGCAGGAAAATGAAAGTAAATACTAAAAAAAACACAGCTCATCCTTTTCGGAACATCCCAAATTCTACAAGGCGTACCGCCGGTGCAAATTCGTTTTGGCGGTGAAACAATACCGAAATACAGAAGGTGCGTAACCTCGGGGTAGAAATGGACCGGCATATGACTTTTCGACCACATATGGACCTACTCACGGGAAGATGCACCGGCATTCTCCTTGGTCTCGGTGCTGCACGACACTGGCTCCCACGGGACATTGTGACGACGCTTGTCGACTGCTTTGTCCTGTCGCAACTGCGTTACTGTGTTTCTGTGTTTGGTAACGCGTCGTGCGGGACACGCGACCGAATTTAGAAGCTGATTCATTTTGGAGCCAGAGTAGTAACCGGCCGCGGAAAAAGGGAGCACATCGGTGACGCAGTCCGATCTCTCAAGTGGCTCAGTGCAGTAGCACTATATCAGTACAGCACTGTCACCCGGTTTAGGGCTGTGCTACACACCGGCGAACCACTGTCGCTGTCATGGAACATCACGCCCAACTCAGACATTCACACTCACAACACACGTAGATCAAATCAATTTAGACAGCCACGAGAGCGAATTCAGCTCGGTAAACGGACTTCTGCGTTCTCAGCGCCTGGACTCAGGGCACTATACACTGGGTACTCCAAAGTTTTTTTTTAGTATATGCTATAAATATACTATAAAGACTAAAAACCATACCAAAAAATGAAGGTCACTAACAGATTTGGAATAATATACCATATATGGATGCACGATATCCGCGGCAAGTATGGCGTTCGTGTTCCGATGAACAATTATACACTGAATTAGCAATTAGAGTATTCTATTTACCTTGATATTAAGACGTAAGACGAATTTGTCCAACTTCTTATTACTTGATGTGTAAATAAATATATCCAGTCTGAATATGAAAAAAGGAAAAATATATATACATATTTGTGCGGCCTTTGCTCCCGTGGTATTTGGCAAGGCCCTATATCAATATTGATATGCTATTAGTAAAGTAATCTTGGATATACTATTCGTCACCGACGGCGGTATTGGTCTGCGTCTCGCTGTAAGTTCCATCTTCTGTTTAGTTAGTTGAATGTATTTACAATGGAATTATTTAAGTTTTGTCAATTCTTTCAGCAGTCATTGTCGTGTAGGCATTGATTTCTAATCATTGGGCATGGCTTGTTTTAAACATGCAGTTTCAATTTCAATATCGCTGTGGACCCGGTAAGTTCAGTAATTCACCTCCCCAGTTAATGTTGTTCTTGAGGTCCCTTATAGAAGAATTGAGTAGTTTTACGACAGACAGTAAACTGTACCAGTAATACCAAAGCTATGACGTCACCAAAAACTATATATAATTGAACCTGACCTAATTGACTTTTACAACAATTATGGTCCCAGGGACCCATGTTTAGAACGCTCCGCTCACATTCACACGCTGCACTGCATTACCTACTGGGGGAGGGCCCCCGCACCCCCCCCCCCCCGACCATCTTGTAAACAGATAACCCACATTTCAGTCTGTCGTAATATTACCGTCAGCTGACTACTCTTCTTCTTTTGGGGACCTCAAGAACACCATAAACTGGGGTGGTGAATTACTAAATTATTACCCAAATGCCCTGGCGACTAGCAAAATATTGGTAATTCTACCTTCTACCTTCTTCATTAAATTTGAAGAGTTGTCTTGCATTCTGCATTGCCTATTTCTACCTTCTTCATTTAACAATTTTGTAGATGATTTCCAAAATGCCTGCAAAAGGTGTCTTGCCCCAACCCTCTGGGCAAGACCCCCTTGAACTCAGCGCCTATGGGGAGTAGGTGGAAAACCAAAAATACTGTTTGATAGCTCTTCATAAATCATGTTGAAACTATTTCTGTTACTACTTTTGGGCTCAAGTCAATATTTCACCACAATATTTTGCTGGTCCTCTGAAAAAATCTGCCCGGCTCCCCTGGCTCGCCATATTGATATCCCTTGGACCAGGGTGAGAGTTCCAGTTAGCACCTTGGTCCCAAGAGGATATGGTGGTTGCTGCTTGGTCCACAAACAAAACCAAATTTAAATATCAATATGTGAGGATTTAATTATTTTCATGTCTAACCTGTTGGTCTTAAAACAAACATTGACATTGGTACTTTGACAGTTAATTTAGGACCTTGGCAGGTTAACAACATACATTGGTGCATTAATTTATTATGAGATTATTGAGACTTTTGAGACTGATTATTGAGAGGTACTTTTATGACAATAAATATTATTGGTTGTGTTTTGCATGTGTACAGGTGTGGAATGGGAAGGGTGTGTTTGAAGCCTCTCATTTCGGATCCAAAGGCTATGGAGCTGATGCCTGTCACAATCACACCTGATCAGTGATCATACCATTCACCTGACCTGAAGAACTTCACAATTAAAGAAAAGCAGTCACTTTAAATATAATGTGGTTTAATCTGAGATATCAGTTTTGAAGGCCATGGTGAGAAATCACTGTGGTGCATTGTTGACAATTTTGGCTCTTTGTTAAAGTGGCATGTGCTTGATTGTGTTTTATTTAACATATGCATTGCATGTTTTATTGTGTTTTAAGTTGTATGTGGTGGCATGTGTTGAAAGCGGAGGCACCTACTAGACCAGTGACAAACCCTTTGTTGTGAATGACAATATTATGGCCAGTTATGTAAACAATTATAGGATAATCATTGTATTTGTACTTAATATTTGTATAAATCATGACTTTTGCATAAGTTCTGACTCCTGAGTCTTTTATATCTTCTTTTGAAGCACTCTATGCCATAGCAACACGCACCACTTTTTGAATTCTGCACCATTCCTTGTAATCTAAACTAAATATGAAGTGTATGTTTTTGAATTTTATTGCTTTTGAAAATTGCTTTTTAGGGCCTTAACAATTCAGCCAAACGATTGCCTGAATTGCCTTAACAATTCAGCCAAACGAAAGCAATATGCAACATTTTCAGCCACAAATACTACAGCTGTTGCATCATTGTCCTGTTGTGCTTCTGTGCCGATTTATGTGGTAATACGATTATATTAACTAGGTATATAATTGTTCTCACTGTTACAGGCGACTGGCATGTCTCGCCAGAAAGTCAGACCGGCCATGCCGCTCGTCAGCAGCAGCACGGCCGACTGCATGAGGTACTTCCTCACATACTCAATATACACTGAGGAGGCCCGGGTCATCCAGCTGTTTGACAACGCCTGCGACGTGCTCAACAGCGCCAGTCCCGCCGACACGAAGTCCCTGCGCAGCGGCTGCAAGGCCACCAACGAGCAGGAGGCGGTGTTGGGCGCAGCCATCGAAGAGCTGCTGGGCATGCGCTTCGGATCGGCTAAACATCTGTACCCGCAGACATGCGTGCCTTCTGCGCCACACTGGCCGACACCGACCAGCCATCGACGAGCGACGATCGCGACTGTGGGCCTGAGGAGCCGGACCCGGAGATGGAGTCGCTGCTGCAGGAGTACGAGAGAAGTGCACCATCCGGCAGCTCCACCGCCCCGAGCGCAGCAGCAGCCGGCCCAGTATCAGGTGCGTCGGCGACGGACAGCGCCATGGCGTATGTGAGTGGCTTCGTGGCTCGCAAGGCGGGGGACCGTTCTCTTGGCGCCCCGTGTTCGCAGACCGAGGATGGGCCAGTGGAGGCTCTCTGGCTCAGGATGCGGAGTGAAGGAGGGTTGACGGTCCTGACGGAGGCATTCTTTGAACGTTTCCGACAGATGGAAGAGGCGTTCTGCCTTCACCATGCGCTGGAGCCGAATCGGCTGAGCCGGAAAGCGAGAGTGGTGGCCGCTTTTCTGAGTGTACTGCACGACAAGTTCCCTTCCGTACCCGCTGCTGCTAGGAGGGCCTTTGCGCGCGTTTGCACATTTATTCGCACGAAGGCGGTAAATGGTGCTCGGCGCGCGGAGGTCATGGAAAGGCGGGCGGCACGGAAGCGCAAACAGTGCGTCACGAAAGCCTAAGCATATCGGGTCTCGAGTCCGGGTACGGACTACGGACAGTGTGAGTGCCGTTGTCGTGTTGTGCCGCTGCAGCTTATCGGATCCCGAGTACGGGTAAGGATAGTGTGAGTGCCGTTGTCGTGTTGTGTCGCAGCAGCTGATTGGGTCTTGAATACTGAATTTCTTTTCACATATTTCCTGTTTTTGCTTCAGCTTTGATACGGCTTGACTAATGGGAAGGACCGTGTTACCGAGGAAAGATGGTATGTTATTTAATAAGAGTATATCGATTGTAACACTTATCATTTTCAATTCTTGTTGATTGTTTTAAGACTTCATCATTACTAATATGGACCACAACATGCCAAGGGCCATTGTTAATATACATGAGTTTGAGAAGAAGACCAGTCCCAACATTGCGCTTGAAAATGGAAATTATATTCCATATTTCCCGTTCCTGTTATCAAATTATAACAGGCACAGGGCGCCATATATTGCCAATATTGTTGTGTCCAGATGTGCGGTGTCGGAAACACAGTCATCCGACACCGCCCCCAGATGGCCGGCCGGACAGACCTGGCCGAGCACAACGCAGCAGCCGGACAGACCTGGCCGACCCCAACGCAGCAGCCGGACAGACCCGGCCGAGCCCAACGGAACGGTCGCGTCTGAGTCGCCCGCGTGAGAACGTGTCGAATACAGTCTCCGTTCCGTGGCGTGTTTGTCCCAGGGAATACGCAGCACAAAACATATAACGTTCTCAACGACTGTCAATAAAACCTTTGCCTTGCCGGGATTTGATTCCATGCTCTTGGACTACAATAGGGTCATACTTTGGCCAATAACTCGAAAACTATTGGTTGGGCTTGCCATTTCAACCCAAAAAATCAAAATAGAAATGCTTTGGCTTTATTCTATGGGTATCATTTATGAATCTGATAAAAACAGTTAAAATTGCGCTTGACAAAAATAATCGCAACATCGCAGAGCAACTGTGATGTTAGTTACCTAATTAGCACTTGCACAATTAGCACATTTGCTTAAGTAGATACAAAATTATCTCCTATTTTTTTAATAAGATTTCCTGATTCTTATCATTTAGTTATACCAAATAAAAGAAGCGCAAAACACCGCATGTTGCCGATCAAACTCTGTATGTAGCCGCTTTTACGATCAAACTATTGGCATCCCCGGGATTCGATCCCGCGACCTTCGACTATATCGTTGAGATGGTGTCATACTCTGGTTAATAACTCGTAAACCGTTGATTGGGCGTGACACTTTGACCCCAAAAATCGAAATAAAAATGTTACCGCTTTCTTTCTGTGGGTTTGATATATGAATTTGAGGTGAAGAACAGTTCGAAAATCGAGCTGGAAAAGTAGCAATTTAACATGGAACCTTATGGGCTAGTAGTGAAAGTCACGCCCATGCTACCATATGACTTTGGACCCCCCCCCCCCCCCCCCTGGCCTGGACTGTACAATGCACTGCAGCAATTAGTACGAGAAAGCGGTGGCAGGTTCAAAACAACATTGAAGGATCACCTCCTGAATAACGTATGACTCTAGCTCCGTCTGGAGTGGGCACTGTGCATATGTGAGGCGATGCGAATGGCGAGTGTTTGTGGTGGCTGTGACATGTGCGTTGACCTCTTTATGACTAC
Organism: Chirona hameri; assembly: GCA_036785665.1. NCBI lineage: Eukaryota > Metazoa > Arthropoda > Thecostraca > Balanomorpha > Balanidae > Chirona > Chirona hameri. The sequence goes on along the minus strand of JAXIVJ010000232.1, from coordinate 7,907 downwards.
CGTGTTTTACTTCTATGATACTGCGCATCAAAAGCCACACTGTGTGGATGCTTTATAAGAAATACAACTGAATCTGAATCTGGACAGACCAGAGAGGCCCTGGTAAGTTCAAAATGCCCCTGTGCAGATCGGAGGGGCCCCTGACCAGACCGAAAGGGCCCCTGGGCGGGTAAGAAGGGCCCCGGAACATGCCGAATTGGCCCCTAGCCAGCACGGAGGGGCCCCAGGGCATGTAGGAGGGCCCCCTGAGCATGATGGCAGGGCGACAAAGCAGCCAGCGCAGTCCGACCAGAAGAGTCGCTGGGCAGATCGGAGGGGCTTCTTGGCAAGTTGGAGGGCCCCTGGCTAGACCAAAACGGTCACTGGGCCGGTCGGAAGGACCCTTGAACATGCCAGATGAGTTCCTAGCCAGACTGGAGAGGCCCTTGGGCAGGTCGGAGGGGCCACTGAGCACGTCGGCAGGGCGACAAAGCAGCCAGTTCAGTCCCTGGCAAGGTTGGAAGGACCTCTGAACAGGCCGAATTGCCCCTTGACACACAAGAGGGGCTTCTTGGAAGGTCAGAGGAGTCACTGGTCAGACCAAAAGGGTCCAAAGCACGTAGAGATCCCAGATGAAGATTAAATGCAAAGAGGACTTACTCCACAAGACAAATATTAAAATCGGAGCTTTCGGGTATATTGTAACACCCTTCGTCAACGATTAGCCCGCGAGTTACTGGGGTATATTTCATAACGCGACTTAATGGGGGGGGGGGGGGCTATTTTGCCCCTCGGTATCTCCGGAACTACTGAACCGAATGTTAAAATTCAAACGGCATTCGATAGCCCTGGGAAATGTATCGAAGGAAACATAATATTGTTGACCTGGGGGTCACCGATGACGTCACAGGTCAGGTCAAGTACAAAGTATTTGACCGTGTCAAAAGGTCTCGATGGATGGAATTGTCGCGCAAAATTGCGATATTAAACGAATAAGCTGTCGATAAATCGGTATGATTCGTGTGTCTGACACTTCTAAGTACCTTTCTAAGCTGTTTATGACCTTGGGTCAGGCCAAGGTCAAGGTTACGAGGTCAAACTGCAGATTACGGTCATTAGGCGTTGTAACACATGTTTATGAGTGTGTTTTTCGTGTGAGTGTGAACGCGTAAAATGACCTTAGAACATTGTTTCTTCCATATAAATAGAAGTAAAAAGCAAAAATGGAAATGCGTTTTTTATGCATAGTAATGCTGAGAGGTGGTCGATTTTTGTCATTTAAAGGTCATAACTCAGTCATTTTTGAAGATATCAACTTCAAATTTGGGACACATTCACCGCACACTTCTCAATCACATATATTCCGGTTATTGGATAATTCTAATTTTTACTTGAAAATTTTGTTTGAAAAAAAATGGATTTCTCAAAATTTTGAATAAAAAAAACCCTCAGAAATCCGACATAGCAATTTCATAGCCCGGTCTATAGTTAGTAATTTGATCTAAGACAATTGAGTTTATCTCAAACATCGTACCTCTGACAGCGTTTTCCGCAAACCATTATTTTGCAACAAAAACCGAAGAACATGACGTCACTCTGACGTCATTCCCGGTTGACCTATCATAACCTCATATTTTTCCCTTTGCCAACATGTGCAGAATTGATGTGAGAGAAGGTACTGCAAGTTTGGTGACGATACTGGCGTTCGTTTGGGAGTTATTGCAAAATAACAAGAGGGGGGGGGGCAAAAAATAGCCCCCCACCAGTAAGTCGCGGGTAAGAGGCATTCAGTAACAGACATGGGCGGATCCAGAGGGGGGTGGGGGCACGGGGCCGTGCCCCCCCCCCCCCCCCAACCACCTAAAATCGGCGCAAATTTGACACATTCCCTGAGATAATATAAATTCTAAGCAACTTTTACTGAGGGAAGTTTGTTTTAAATCAGTTATCGATGTAAGCGAAATCCGATGAGTTTTCAGAACTGTGAGACTTTTTGGGATTTGTCCCCCCCCCCCCCCCCCTCCAACTGACACAAACCACCCATTCTGGATCCGCCCTTGGTAACCGGTCATTGCTCGTCTTTAAGATGAGCAATGACATGTTACCGAATGCCTCTTAATCGCTAACAAAGGGTATTACAATATACCCGCAAGCTCCGATTTTTGTTGTGTAGAGCCCTCTTTGCCCTCTTTGTATTTAACATATATCACCCACTCCACATCATGTCTTTTCGCGGGTCCCAGATGAGTCCCTGAACAGGTCAGAAGGGCGTTGAAAAGGTCAGAGGGGACCCTAGACGATCTGAAGGGACCCTGGGCCTTTCAACAGTAAGAATGCAGTTGTCTAGGGAACTAAACTCAAAAATTTTGCGCCGCTCCGCCGCGCAATTTAACTACAAATTCAATTATATGCGGGTTAGAAAAAAAAACGGTCCGTTTCTCGGCGCATGTATGTGTTATGTTGCTACTTTCTTACATAATTGGGGAAAATAGTTCATTTTAACATTTTTTTAACGCACTTTTAAATGCCAATAACATTTTTAGTCCGCACCATAAGCAATGTGACGCATTGATGAGAATGCATATCTAGGGCATAAGACTAAAAAAATCGCGCCGCTTCGCGGCGCAATTTGTTTAAAGGGATTATACGGGTTTCCGTCCTGAAAGTAAATGCACTCGTTTGCAGTTGTATGAGCTTTAAACACGTTTAAGACATATAATAGAGACCGCAATGCTCATTTAGTCCATTATTTCAGCAATGATCAGCGTTAAAACTTGGGCTTTTTTCGAGACTAGTATCAGATAACGAGTACTTAATCTGTCTTACTACTTTTATCTTAAAGGGAAATAATGACCTTTTTCCACAAAAATGGAGTTAGCACTTGCAATCGACAGACGAGACCAAAATATATTGTAAATTCATCACATTTTGCATGAAAACTTTCCTACCGAAAGATATTTCAAGTTAAAGTTGATAAGCGTTCCACACTTTTAACGACCGGTACTTGCAAGTACTTTTGGCCCTCATCAAACTGCGGGCTTTTCCCGTATTGTTTTTTTACGCAATGGAGTGGAAAATATATTGTGCGTTCTGCTTGTTGTGATTATATGCCGGGCGAACTTCTAAAACTAACAGCGATTGGAAAAAGTGGCAATAAAATCGGAAGCTCATCGATGCACATCAACGGCGGCATAGTTAGTGGTTGCGACCCTCAATTTTTGAAAATCAATTCATTTGTTTTCAACATTAGGAGTATTATATAATTTGTCTGTGGCTGTCTATAACACTATGCTTTATATTATCATGAAAAATACAAAAAAAATCCCAAAAAACTAACAAACAATAACACAAAACTGGAAATTAAATCGGAAGCTCATCGATGCACATCGACGGCGACCTATTTAGCGTCGGCGATTTGTTCACAACGTCATTGTCATGCTTCTCGGCGCACTTAACCATCTCGGCGCACTTGGCGAGTTGTTCCTGATTAGTATACCCAAGTCCCGTAGCAGGCTTTGTTAATGACGTCACTGGTGCCATTCTTGTGAAGCATTGCAAAATATATCTGATTTTGAGTTGAAAGCTAATCAAAGACTTATTCAAATGATTGTTTTTAAGTTTGAATGGTCTTGTTAATCATTATTAAAGGTATTTTATCACTGTATTTCATAGTAGTTGACACTTCAGAAACTTGTGACGTAATAATATTGTATCCAATATCATTTCCCTTACCTTTTGCTATTGTGGCGCAGTGCCAAGTGCTTTGCGAATACTAGCTTGCCTGGGGTTCAATTCATTCCGCCCTTATTTTATTCGAGTTGGTATAGTTTGAATGTTGTTGTTATTCATGACTTATACTGATAGTCAGTCATGCATCACGGATGCTTCACGGATTGCTTCACGGATCAGAGCGCTGCTCGAACGCGCGCTAGTAGCGCTTTCGTTCTCCATGGCAACCAGGCGTGAGCAAATGAAAAGCCAGAACGTATTCCCTTTCTGGCTTTTGATTGGCTGACGCCTGGTTGCCATGGAGAACGAAAGCGCTACTAGCGTGTGTCCGAGCAGCGCTCAGTTTGATCGGAAATGTCACAGAGCCTCCAAAAATGCCGCAATCGATGTAAACAATGGTAGGGAAGGGCGAATTTGTCAATGACCTTCATGAAGTACACAAGGTACTTGTTTTGTATTTTTCCCAAACTTACAACTTTGAATTTGGGAATAATTGTATTTAATTTAATTTAAATAAAATAATTTTAAAACCATAGCGATAGCCTAAGAAATTGTTGCTAACAAAATCAAAAGTTCATTATTTCCCTTTAAGATCAATTTTAGAGTTTTTAATTATCTGCAAGTCCTACACTGGATCACAAAATTATTATGCAATTCAAAACTGACGGGACTTTGTATTACTACACACTGTTCGTTGAAGTTTTGTGGTTTTGTGGTTTTCTTATCTCTGGCCTTTAGCGTTGAAAAATTTGGTGGTGGCGTATTCATTTTTTGGCATGAAAATTCATAAAAAATATATAATTTTATGGGAAAACTAGGTAACTGCTGCTGTCGTTGGAACAAAAAAATATATAATACTGCTTATTATACCGGAAATATGCCATAAGTGAGGTGTTTTTATTAGCATAAAAGAGATGACTGGCTCTGCCTCAGCCGGTCCTGCAGAAAATACGCGGTGGCATCACCGCGCACTTTGGAATGTCCTTACGTGCAGAAGAGGTCATTTCCAGAAAAATGTGGCTACCTCTACTTCTACCACCTTTATAAGTACATTTTACTACGTAACTCAATTATTCTGGGAAAAAACCCGTATAATCCCTTTAAAGGTTTGTAGGTCTTGAGCTTTAAAAAAATATCCCAAGTTGGTATAACTGATTCCAAATTGGTGTCGCTGATTCCAAAGTTGATATGGCAGTTTGCTAACCGCAGGTGCTAAAAGTTGGTATGGCTCATGCCATACCTGTCATACTGCATTTTCCATCCTTGTAACGTGCTTTTGCATCCGTTCTGTTTGGACCTTTCAACGCTTGGGAAGGATATTAAGGATTATATAGGGGATTATAATGATTATAAGGGGCCCTTTCAGCGCTCGGGAAGGGCGCCCTTTCGAAGCACCGCACCCCTAAACGAAATTCTGGCTACGTGCCTTGGTAAGATTATCACGATTCACGATTCATGAATCAAAAGATCTGATGGTGAATCAATTATCTTTTGATTCAAGGAATTTTGATTGCTCGATTCCAATCAATTAAATCAGAGTCGAATCAATAACCAGTGTGGACTCACCTTCAAGGTCAAATTCAAGGTCAAAGGACGGTGTACCGCATAACGTCCCGAATGTATTGCCGGATCGTTACCAAAGTGGTCCCAAATGATACACAGGTCCATATCTAACGTCCGTCACCGTAACTCAGGGTCTCCGCCACGCCTTTGAAATTGAAGGAGGGGGGGGGGGGGGAGGGGGGACAGGATCAAGGGAAGTTGAGTGGTTGGCGTCAGCGAAAAGTTGTTGACTGGGAGGTGGAGACGGTCAACCGAATCAATGTCTGTCGAATCAATAACCAGTCTGGACCACCGACAAGCGGAAAACGGCATTAGATAGCTCGAGACAAGCTCTATCGAAGGCCTATCTGTCTTCTTTTGTTTTAGGTCAGGTCAATATTGAGGTCACCAGAGGTCATCAAAGGTCAGATTTTCCAGTTTTAGGACTTCGCTCCAGAAACTCCAAAATATCTCAGGAACTATGATAGCTAGGAGCAAACGAGAAATAAAAAATCGAAAGCTCTTGAAATATGCAATCGCCATTTGTGTCCTTAATTTGAATTCAGATCATTATTTTTGGCTCCAGAGGTCATCAAATGAGAACAAAAACTTTTTTTTGAACAACATTTTTCGGAAATGACTTTTTACCTAATGAAGATAAGGCACTATTTTGTTACGCCATCGTATTTGTCTCGTCAAGGCGCTTCTAATTCAAAATCGTAGAAGGATGAGAAACATATTTACATGTTTTTTTCTTCAGAATTCGACGATTTGCACTGGGGGGTCGCTCAGGAAAGTACGGGTCAACGTGTTTGTCCGGATGTGTGTCCAGACGAGATCTTTGGCCACCTCTGCAGGTCGACGCTGCGGTTATTGGTTCGGAAGATAACCAGGAGGGGTGAAAAACGCCCCCCCCCCCCCCCCAGCCAATGACGTTCGGCTGAGACACCAACCAATGTCAGGTTAATACTCGTACGTTGTCAAAGTCTTGTACTCCTCACATACGTTACTAGCATAATACACTGAAAACAATGAGAACTTTGACTCGTCTTCCTTCGAGAGCCTCACCGCCGCTCGACCGGCAGACCATCTCTACCACCACCGGACCCCCTCTAAAGGACAGCAGAGACCCTCTACAGATCGGCAGGGGCCTCTAAAGGCCGGCAGATGACCATCTGCAGATCGGCAGGGCCCTTTGAAGGCCGACAGAAGGCTAACAACAGATTGGCTGGGACACTGCAGATCGACAGGGGCCCCTAAATGCTGAAAGAGGGCCCTCTATAGGTCGACCAGGCCTCTACAGGTCGACAGGGCCCTCTAAATACCGTCAGAGTCCCCTATGCAGATTGGCAGGGCCATCTACAGATCGACAATGCCCTCTAAAGGCGGACAGGGCCCTCTAAATTCCGGAAGGGCCCTCTAAAGACCGTCAGGGCCCTCTAAAGGCCGGCAGGCCTATCTAAAGGCCGGCAGAGAGCCCTCTATAGATTGGCTGGGCACTCTGCAGACCGCCAGGGCCCTAAAGGCTGGAAGAAAACCTTCTACAGGTCGGCAGGGGCCCTCGAAATGCTGTAAGCAGGAAGGGCCCTATAAAGGCCCGGTAGAGGGACCCTCTACAGATCGGCAGGGCCCTCTAAAGGCCAGCGCAGGGCCCTCGAACAGATTGACTGGGACATTCTGTAGATCGACAAGGCCCCTAAAGGCTGGAAGAGGGCCCTCTTCATGTCGGCAGGGCCCTCTAAATGCCAGCAGAGGCCCTCTGCAGATTGACGGGGCGATCTACAGATCGAGAGGGCCCCTCTAAGGGCCGACAGACCTCTAGAAGCCGGAAGGGCACTCTAAAGGCCGGAAGGGCCTTCTAAAACCGCCACGGCCCTCTAATGGCCGGCAGGTCCATCTAAAGGTCGGCAGAGGGTCCTCTATATATTGACTGTGACACTCTGCAGATCGACAGGGCCCTCTAAAGGCCGGCAGAGGGCACTCTACAGATCGACAGGGACCCTCTATAGATGGGCAGGACCCTATAAAGGCCGGCAGAGGGCCCTCTACAACCGACAGGGGCCCTCTAAGTGCCGGTAGGGGCCATCTGCAGATCAGCAGGGCCCTTTAAAAGCTGATAGAGGGCCCTCTCCATACTGGATGGGGCCCTTTTGTACGTATTTACACACACACACACACACACACACACACACACACACACACACACACACACACACACACACACACACACACACACATATATATATATATATATATATATATATATATATATATATATATATATATATATATATATATATATATATATATATATATATATTATATATTATATATATATATATATATATATATATATATATATATATATATATATATATATATATATATATATATATATATATATATATATATATATATATATATATATATATAATATATATATATATATATATATATATATATATATATATATATATATATAATATATATATATATATATATATATATATATATATATATATTATATATATATATATATATATATATATATATATATATATATATATATATATATATATATATATATATATATATATATATATATATATATATATATATATATATATATATATATATATATATATATATATATATAT